>JAXQQM020065944.1:0-62163 GCA_034641835.2 Pinus albicaulis
AAGCATAACCAGCATAAGTTCTACTTTGAAGGAAACATTCTGGAAGAAGTTTTAGATTACAAATACTTCATAATTGACTTCAACAAAAATTTAAGTTGGGATGGTTGTAGGAAGAAAATAACTTTGGGGGGTTTGAATGCATTTTATGCTTTTCAAAAGAGGTGTAGAGAGGCAAAGCTATGGGTCTGGAAAACCACTCTAACTCTTTTTGGGATTTTAGCGATCTTGGTGATTCTCTACGGTTGTGAACTGTGGGCAAACAACACATCCGAGATGCAGTGGAACGAGAGAGTGGAGAACATGAGGCCACAGAGACACCAACTAAACATGACCAAACTCAAACACCATTTTATAAATATGTTCAGAGGAAAGAAGGAGGGAAAGGTGGTGGAACCACTAAATTTCTTTGCCCCCATTGAAATAAAGAATACACAGGTTCATACACCTGTGCCAAAAGGCACCTTTGTGGGAAAATGCCAGGGGATGGAGATAAAAATCTAGGAATCAAAATTTGTGTAAGTGTGCCAGCAACAAAGAGAGAGAAATACAGAGAGGAAGAGGAGGCGACCCAACAGAGATCTAAAAGGTCTAGGGATTTCATTGATTTTTATGCACCATCAGGTCCATCACATCATGGAAAAAGAAGTCCATCAACTTCCACCCATGGTAGTGGATATGGAGGCACACTTGGACCAAACATCTCCTTAAGGCGTAGAACCATATCCGATTTCCTTGACAAAAGGTCTAGGAGTGATGTGGATTCAAAAATTTTCTGGTTTCTCTATGCATGTGGGGTACCATTCAATGTTCTTCGCTCACCTTATTGGCATGAAATGGTTTCTGCCATTAATGATGCCCCCAAAGGATACAGGAGCCCTGGGTATGACAAGGTCAGAACCGTGTGACTTGATCGTGAAAAAGCTAAATTAAGTCATTCTTTGAATAGAATGACAAGTTCTTGGAATGAGCATGGGGTGTCCATTGTATCTGATGGATGGACAAATGTAAAAGGAAAGCCATTGATAAGTGTTCTGGCTGTGTCTGTTAGTGGTGCAATTTTCCTTTCAGCATATGATTATTCGGACAAATTCAAGACCGACATTAACATTTTAGAACCATTACTTGAAACAATTGAAAGTATTGGGCCATACAATGTCGTCCAAGTCATCACTGATAATGCTACTAATTGTAAGGCAGTAGGAGCAATTATTGAGGATAAATATCCCAACATATTTTGGTTTGGGTGTTTGGTTCACACAATGAACCTTTTGATGCATGATATAATTAAAAACAAACAACCTCAATACAAATGGATTGGTGATTTGTATAAGAGAGGTAAAAAAATGATAAAATTTATTACAAATCATAGCAATACCCATGTGCTTTTCCGTACTCACTCAAAATTGGAGTTGTTGAAGATAGCAAAGACTAGATTCGCTAGCTATTACCTCACCTTCAGGCGCCTTTTGAAGGTAAGAGAGTCATTGGCAACCATGGTATCAAGTCCACACTGGCAGGTATTAAAGGACAGGGCAACAACAATAGTTGATAGGCAAGGTTTTGAACAGGTGGAGGAGACCGCTCTTGATCCTTTGTTTTGAGCACCTGTGAGGGAAATTTTGAATTTCACCAAGCCCATTTATCACATGATTCACTTTCCAGATACAGATAAACTAGTGATTGGGGAGGTGTATAAGCAGATGGATAGCATGTTGAGAAAATAAAAGACGTTGTTAAGGAAAATGATCCCAACTTGTATTCAATGATTCACGACTGTGTGTGTGCACGGTGGAATAAACTTAATGTTCCACTACATGCCTTGGCATATATCCTTATGCAAAAATACCACTCCATCTTGGTTGGGCCAACCTGCACTTGGAGGTGGGGTTAGGATCAAACCTCACACAGATCGAGAGGTACATGAGGGATACATGAAAGCATTAGACAAGTTGGTCCCCGACAGGGAGGAGTGTGCTAGATTACGCCTTGAATTAGGAAGATACTTCAGTTTCACTGGTAACTTTGGTTCTTTCCATGCAATGGAAGATAGACACAGATTTGATGCTCTCACATGGTGGGAAGCATATGGTGGCATGGGACTTTTGCCAAAGTTGGCGAAAAAAGTTCTCTCACAAGTTGTAAATACTTCTTCTGTAGAGAGGTGTTGGAGCACCTACAACTTCATACATAATGTGAGAAGAAACAGGCTGAAGGAAAACCGAGCAGAAAGCTTGGTTTATGTGTGTTACAAGTTGAGGTTGTTGAGTCATTATTGTGATCGGGATTATGAGGATCAATCATATAAATTTTGGGACAGCAACCCAGAGGACGATGATTTGGAGGACGACACTGTACATATGGAAGAATTGGAAGCAAAACTTTTGAGGGATGATGATGAAGCAACAGCAGCCATGCCACCACCACACCCAAGGCCAGTCCCACCATCCAGTAGCAGTGTGGGTGGCAGTGCCAGTGTTCGATTTCTAGCTATTGTTCCTTTGCAGATTCAGCCTCCACCTACATCCTCACGTGGCCCTCCGCCTTCTAGTTATGGTCGTGGTACTTCTGAGAGTACTAGAAGACCACCATTGCCTCGTGGTTCTCACAAATTAGACATTTCTCGTGGGTGTGGCAAGGGGCCAACCAATAGATAAAATAGAATTTACAGTCTACTAGTCTTTTCTATTTTCTAGTAGTTTTTAACTTTTATAAATGTTGAACAGTTGAAACTTGAAACTTGACTCTTTCATATTTATTATGATATATTGAATATATGATAATTTAAGTTTGAAGTTTGAATTTGAAAGGTGAAACTTTGAAGTTGGCATTTATGAGTTTATAAGTCATGATGGATTATGAATATGATGCTTCATGAAAGTTGAAAGTTGTTTCATTTCGTTTCATTTTATAACATTTCATTTCATGTTAAATATTCTTTGTTGTAATGGTTGTTGGTTACACTTAGCTTACAAGTACAACTATGGTGATCAATGAATCAATGATGATAAATGTTATAGATTGAATTTTGAAATCAATGAATCAATGATGATAGATGATATATATCAATGATGATAAATGTTATATATTGAAATTTGAAATCAATGAATCAATGATAATAAATGTTATATATCAATGATGATGAATGTTATATATTGAATTTTGAAAGCTTGAAACTTTAAGATTGATGAATCATGAGACTCAAGAGTCAATATGTTGTATGTTTCCAACTTGTGGGCGTGGTTGATGAAGTTTTTAACTTCTAGATGATTGATGTTATATGGTTCAATCTATGTTTTTATGTTTTTTTATATCTAATTCATCATTCTCCATGTTTTTGTTGACATATATGCATCAAAATATAAAAAAAAATATATATTTAAAAAAAAAACGCTCCCCGGGAGAGGAAATTTTGAAAAATGGCGCTCCAGCTGCAGCAATATCCCCAAAGAAATAACCAGTAATAAACAGAAATATGCCAGACAGCTATAGAAAATACAATGCTGAACCAGATCATGGAACAATTACACATAGAATGCCAGAAAACTGAGCCATTTTATTAATCTGAAAGTACATAGAGAGGAGTACAAGAAAATCAAAATGAGGGCACCTATCCTTGCTCAAGGCAAGTGAAGAATCCTCTCAGAAAATAGGAAATGGCTACTACAGAAACTGCATCCCAGCTGCTGGAAGAAACTGCCGTAAACTGCTGCTGCTGGAGTGAATTGAAGATAGGGGCTGATCCCCTTGCCGGAATGAGCTAAAAATCTACAGATCACCTATACTCGCTGCTCCGGACAAAACCCAGAAACCGTGAAGCAAATGGACCACCTCCGAAAATCGCCCCCAGAAACCCTCCTCCTACAAAAACGCTGTGCCTTCAGGAACAGCTCAGAAGCTCAAGAAATATGCTGGCAAAAGGGCTGGATCTACCCACAAATCCTCCAGATGAGATGACCAACTCCTCAAGGCTGAAAACACTGAAAAATGCTGCCCGAACCCCACATAAAGACCCTACTCATCAGATCTGCGTCCTCCCTGACTGGATCTGCGTCCTCTCTGCCCAGATCTACTGGATCTGAGTCATACAAGGCTGGATCTGCTACTATCTCTCCAGATCTGCGTCCCACAAGGCTAGATCTGCTGCTAGCTCTTCAGATCTATGCTAGATCTGCCAATATCTCCTCAGATCTGCAACCTCAAAGGCTGGATCTGATGTTATCTCTTCAGATCTAGGCTGGATCTGCCAATATCTCCTCAGATCTGCAATCTCCCAAGCTGGATCTAGTGCTACCCCTCCAGATTTGCAACCTACAGAACCAGATCTGCAAATATCTGCTCAGATCTACAATCTCCAAGGCTGGATCTATCACTGTGCCTTCAGATCTGCGTCCTTCCTCTTCCTACTGGAGCAGCGTCCTCACTCCAAACTGATCTGCGTCCTTCCTGCTGCTGAAACTGCGTTTTTCCTGCTAGATCTGCGCAGCCACTAGAGGGCTTCTTCCTCTCCAACTCTCCACCTGAAACTGCTACTGAAACTGAAAGATAGAACTCAGAAATTAACCTTACTAGGGCGGGCACTCGAAGTCCCCCGAAGCTAAGGGTGAAACCAGAAATAACCTTACCAGGGCAGGCACTCGAAGTCCCCCGAGGCTAAGGGTGAGATCTCCGACCGGAGACACTCGTGCACTAAGCAGTGCTGCAGACCGACTAAACAACCGGCGTGCTGAAGCAGACAAAGTCTAGCTATCAATAAGAATATCAAATCATGGATGATCCAAATGAGGTGAGAACCTCTCCTTTTATAATGTCAAACTCCCTCCAAAACTTAACTCTCCCTGGATCTGCGCAGTTTACCTTGGGTTAGCCTGATGCCTCCCCCATCATACTCAAGTGGACCCCCAAGGCCCCCTCTCTAAGTTACAACGTCAATCTACTAGGAAAAAAGAACACTTTATTATAAAGTGAGGTGACTAAAGTGAGGTGACCCCTCTTATTTCTCACTTTATTTATTATTTCTATCTAAAGCGGCAAAATAAAGCAAAAATGCAATATTCCAATTAGCAAGGCTAATTGGGAATATTACAGTCTCCCCCGGCAAAAAGTTGCTTGTCCTCAAGCAACTGAAGTGAGGGATGTTGTAAGATCTTCTCATCTTCCCAAGTGGCATCCTCATCTGGCAGATTCTTCCATCTCACCAAGAACTCTCTGATCTTCCTGCTCCGCAGCTGTCTCTCCCTGGTGTCAATAATGGCCTCTGGCTGTAATACCAAGTGCCCCTCATCATCTGTCGGTGGTAGCTCCCTGGTGACTGTCACGTGCTGGCCCAGTGCCTTCTTCAGGCATGATACATGGAAAATGTTATGAATCCGGCTGCCTTGGGGCAGCTCCAACTCATATGCAACCTGTCCGATCCTACGAATCACCCTGTACGGTCCATAAAAGCGAGGCTTAAGCTTCTCTGCCCCCTTCTGTTTGAGTGAAGACTGGCGGTATGGCTGTAACCGTAGGTAGACCAGATCCCCTACCTCAAAGTGTCTCTCCACTCGGCCCCTATCTGCATACAATTTCTGCTGATTTTGTGCGGTGGCTATGTTGTCCTTGAGAGCCCGGAGGATGTCTTGGCTCTCTTGGATCCATAATTTGGCTCGTGGAGCCCTGCTAACACCAAACATCACGTCCACAAAAGATAAGGAATGGTATCCATACAACGCATAGAAAGGTGTCATGCCAATGGTCATGTGGTGGGTAGTGTTGTAGCAGTACTCGCCCAGATGTAGCCATTTCAACCATGCTCTCTGCTGCCCACTGACGTAGTTACGTAAGTAGCCCTCCAGCCACTTGTTAACTATCTCTGTCTGCCCGTCTGTCTGGGGATGATAGCTAGTGCTCGGTGTCAACTCAGTCCCTACTAGTCGAAAGAGCTCCTGCCAAAAACCCCCCATGAAACGGCTGTCCCTGTCACTAACGATGGTCTTGGGCAGACCATGTAATCTGAAAATCTCCCGGAAAAACAGCTCTGCCACCTGCGCTGCTGTATAATGTGCCGAAATGGCGAAAAAATGAGCATACTTCGTTAGCCGGTCAACTACTACGAAGATGCAGTCCTTGCCCTGTACTGTGGGCAAACCCGTGATGAAGTCCATCGAAACACTCTCCCACTTCCCCTCTGGGATGGGAAGCGGCTGCAACAACCCTGCGGGATGGTTCATCTCCCCTTTGTTCCGCTGGCAAACCTCACACTCCCGAACATGCTGGAGTACGTCCTCCTTGAGGCCCTTCCAGGCAAATCTCTCCCGGATGGCCCTGTACATCTTGGTGAACCCCCGATGGCCCGCCAATGGTGAATCATGAGAGGCATGGAGTATCTTCTCCTTGAGCTGAGATCCCTCAGTCAAGAAGATCCTATCCCTGTAATAGATGACCTCATCGGCCACCCTGTATCTGCCATCTGCTACCTGTCCATCCAGTACCTCACATGCAAATCTATCCTTGGAATACTCAACCAGTAGTCGAGCCTTCCAATCAGCGTCCAAGCTCATGAGGGATAACGTGGCTGGTCTACGGGAAAGGGCATCTGCTACCACGTTGTTCTTCCCTTTGACATACTCTATGTCAAAGTCGTAAGCCTGGTTCTTGCTGATCCACTTCTGCTGCCTCTCCTGTAACTGCTTCTGCTCCAGAAAGTACTTCAGGCTGTTATGATCTGTCCTGACTCTGAATCTGCCGCCTACCAAGTACTGCCGGAATTTGGCCAATGCATGCATGATGGCCAACATCTCTTTATCATAGATGGGGTAAAGTCTCTCGTGTGGAAGGAGCTTCGGCTCTCGAATGCAATCGGATGACCCTCCTGCATCAAAACTGCTCCAATCCCTTCCCCTGATGCATCGCACTCTAGGATAAAGGGCTGAGTGAAATCGGGCAATGCCAGCACCGGACAACTACTCATCACCTCCTTGAGCTTATCAAAAGCTTGCTGGGCGGTATCCGTCCAACTGAATGCCCCCTTCCTCGTCAGCTCTGTGAGGGGTGCAGCAAGCTGTGAGAAGCCCTTGACGAACTTCCTGTAGTAAGTACAGATACCAATGAACCCTCTAAGCTCTGTCACATTCCGCGGCTCCGGCCAGTCCCTGATAGCCCGGATCTTCTCGTCGTGGACTCTCACCCCGTCCACTCCTATGATGTGTCCCAAATACAACATCTCTGTCAATCCAAACTCACACTTGGAGAGTTTGGCAAAGAACTGCTGTTCCTCCAGAATGCCCAAGACTGTCTCAATGTGCTGGAGGTGCTCCTCCCAGGTCCTGCTGTATATGAGAATATCATCAAAGAAAACCAGCACGAACTTCCTCAGATGATCCCTGAAGATATGGTTCATGCAAGACTGGAAAGTGGCAGGTGCATTGGTCAGTCCAAATGGCATGACCAGAAACTCAAAGTGCCCATAGTGACACCTGAAAGCAGTCTTGGGAATGTCCTGTTCCCTCATGCATATCTGATGGTACCCGGACCTCAAATCAATCTTTGAGAAGAACCGTGCTCCCCTCAATTCATCCATCAACTCATCGATCCTGGGAATGGGGTACCTGTTTTTCAGGGTCTTCTTGTTCAGAGCCCTGTAATCAATGCACATGCGTAGCGTGCCGTCCTTCTTCTTCACCAGCACTACTGAAGAAGCGAAAGGACTGGTGCTGGGTCGAATGTGCCCAAGGGCCAGCAACTTCTGAATGGCCCGCTCTATCTCATCCCGATAGGCCTTGGGATGCCTATATGGGGTGGTGATCACTGCCTGTATCCCCTGCTCCAACTCGATCGTGTGCTCAAACCCCCGATCTGGTGGCTGTCCTGGTGGAATGTCTCCAAAAACTACTGCATACCTGTCGAGAAGAGTCTGTAGATCGGGGTGCACCGCCCTTCCCGTATCTACTATCTCTGAAGCCCGCAACTCGACTGCCCACTCTATATCTCCCCTGCGGAATGTCGCATCCATGCTGTGTGCCGATACTGTCTGGGGCGGATATGTGTTCTGTCCTCGGATCTTCTCATGCCTCCCCGTCTTGGGATCATCCCACTCCATTTCCAAGGCCTTCCAATCTGTTGTGACCTTCCCCAGAGTAATAAGCCACTGAACTCCCAATATCACATTGGTGTCCGGAATATCCACCACAAAGAAGTGATCGGTCAATGTATAGGTGCCCATCGTCACTGATAACTCTGGTACATATCGAGCACAAGCCATGGTCTGATCTCCTGGAACCAAAACTGAAAACTCATCAAAGCTCTCCGTGGGTATGCCTCTCCGTGCGACCATCTGGGCATCGATGAAGTTGTGGGTGGCCCCACTGTCGACTAGAACTGAAACACGCTGTCCGCGCACTGTCCCTCGTACGCGTAATGTCAGATACTTGGGGACTCCTCGTAATGCTGCTAGAGCTCCCCCAGTAGGTGCGAATGATGCCCCTCCTGCATCGGGTGGTGGAGGTGGTAAGGTACTCTGCGCTGCATAACATTCTCCTGCCTCCTCATCATCCATCTCATCCTCTTCCCCACTGCCCTCGGAGAAGACCTCTATGAAATGTGCCTTCCCTGCTGTGCACTTGTGTCCTGGTGCCCACGGCTCCTGGCAGGTGAAGCATAATCGCTTCCGTCTCAGCTCTCTCCTAGCCTCATCATCATATTGTCCTCGTCCGGGATTCGCCTTGGGAGGCGGAACCCTCGTGTCCTTACCCTTAGGCTGGAAAGCCTGTCTCTGGGGATAAGGTGGCCGAGTCCTAGGCAAGACATCTTGTAGGTCACGGGCCCTACTGATAGCATCCGGAAGTGTAGCCGGTTTGTTCGACCGGACTAGACCACGAAGTGGTTCTGACAGCCCCTCTACAAACATCGTGATCAACCGAGCTGCTGATATGTCAGGTACCATCACTGAAACCCTCAAGAAGTCTGAGATGTATGCCTCTGCACTCCCTGTCTGTCTGAGCTTGGTCAGCTCGAGGAAAGGCTGATCCGGGTCCTTCTGGTCAAAACGTTCCACCACTCCCCTGGTGAACTCAGCATATGTAGTCACTGCGGAATGCCCCAGTGTCGTCAACCCATGGAACCACCAGTTCTGGGCCTCACCCTCTAGATGTAATGCAGCCATCTTAATGGCCTCCCTCTCTGGCATCTGGTTAAGCTGAAAATAGAGGTCTAGTTTTTCCACCCAAGACTTGGCCGTAGTCTTCGGTGAACCATCAAACATCGGCAAATGAAATTTGCTGGCTGCACGGTTACTATCACGGTGGGAGCCCCGTCCCTTATTTCGATCATGAGACTTGCCGCCACATCGGAACTGGATATATTGATTAAAAGGAAAAGCATCCATGAACTCCTGTCCCATGCTCCGCCAATCTGCAAACAGAGTCGCATGCTGAGCTAGATTCCCATCTTGTGGTGTTGTCTGCTCCTCTTCCTCTACCGGAAAGGTGGGCATGGTAGGTCGTGTGGGTGCGGAATCGACCCTCTGTGCTGTCACAATGGGAATAGCATCCGCTATGTAGCTAGACACGCCCGATCCTTCCCCCACCTGGAAAACCCTAGGGGGTTCCTTCTGCGTCCCCTCTGCAATCTTCTTCACATCTTGCATGAATGCATCCATCTTCTCAGTAAACTTTGCAAACATGGCCTCCATTGGATTCCGCTGTTCTGCCTCTGAATCAGAATCACTCCCCCCAAAGAAACGGGGGTTACCCCTGGATGTCATAGACTGCTAGCACCACAGGCTGAGCCAGAACTATGCTCTGATACCACTGTAATATCCCCAAAGGGAAATAACCAGTAATAAACAGAAATATGCCAAGCAGATATAGAAAATATAACGCTGAACCAGATCACTGAATCATTACACATAGAGTGCCAGAAAACTGAGCCATTTTATTAATCAGAAAGTACATAGAGAGGAGTACAAGTAAATCAGAGTAAGTGCACCTATCCTTGCCCTAGGCAAGTGGAGACCCTCTCAACAGATAATGGACGCCGTTTCTTAGTCGCTTCGGATCGCTGAAGATGAATCAAACCCGGTACTAGTCGAAGATCGCAAACAATCGAGCCCCCCATCGCAACCTCCCAATGAAAACGCTGCCACTTTGTGACAATAAGAACAGATGGAGCATCAGCCACCCAGTCTTCCCGACAGATAGATCGCTCTCCTCGCACAAAACGTCGTTGAGCCTACCCCACCCAAGCTCGCCTACCGACCGGGGCCCTACCAAGTGGATCTCGCTTCCCGAATGCTCGGGGACCGTTTGAGGCTTCGCATCCAAAGCAGATTCGAGCATTCGGGAGCAGATCCACTTGGTAGGACGCTGATCTGATGAGCAGGCTTGGGTGAGGTAGGCTCAACAGCGTTTTTCTAGCCTTCAGGAGCTGATCTATCTGTCTGGAGGTTTGGGTGACTGGTGCTCCATCTGTTTCTGCGCTGTCACTAGCAGAGACAGCGTTTTTCATTGGAGAGGGTTTGCAGTGGGAGATCAGTTATTTATCAGTCTTCAGCCCCAGTACCAGCGCAGTTCATCTTCAGCTTGCAGAGCAGCTAGGACGCTGTCCTTGTTGCAGCCATTTTCTGTTGAGAGGGTCTCCACTTGCCTAGGGCAAGGATAGGTGCACTTACTCTGATTTATTGTACTCCTCTCTATGTACTTTCCGATTAATAAAATGGCTCAGGTTTCTGGTATTCTATGTGTATTGGTTCCATGATCTGGTTCAGCATTGTATTTTCTATATCTGCCTGGCATATTTCTGTTTATTACTAGTTATTTCCCTTTGGGGATATTACACGCTTCCCGCTCCCAAGTAACCATGGGCTGAGAAGTTATTTCCCTTCTAGAATCAGAACCTCAGATCGAATAGCCATATTGTGGATCCATTTGTTATATCTAGGCCGTGTCTTTTATTCAGACTGGATCGAGATTTCCAAGTGCCAAACTCTACACATTTTCCAGAAAATCCTCATATAAGGAGACCAAGAATATACAGTGATGTAAGGCCGATTCATTGGTGCCTTAACAGTGAAATTAAGAGGCCAAATTAATGCATTTAAGGAAGGCCAAATATAATTCCAGAACTAATGATCCATTGGGACGCATTTTTGTAGCAGTGGCAGACTCCATATTTCAGAAGCAAATGAAATGATTTATCAATTCCTGTCTCTGTCTTAAAGAAATCAGTGGAAATAAGAAGGCCGAGTAATATTTGTGAGTCGTAGAGATCAAGAAAAGTCTGATTTAAAAAGGGAGGTCATGGGTTATTTTGGTTCAGATCTGAAGCTTCCCCTCTAGAACCATGTACATAGACCTGTAGCAGCTTAATTGGTCATAAAAACACCTCCAAATTAGACCACACTAATTTTGTCCATTGGCACCAGTCACAAAATTAAAGGGGATCGAGTTGCAGTCGTCAAGCATTTACGTTTGGGCTCTGCAAAAATCAATCTATTAGGTTGTAGCAGATATTTAAAGAAGTGGAATTGATAAAAGTGCCTGTAGCAGCCTTATTTGGGAAGGCTGAATCGGTTTAAAGGATTCTCCAAGATAAGTTTGGTTGTAGTTGTTTGTACAGGTGTAATCCCTTCCATTGCCTTGTAAATTTGGCAAATGTGGTCTTAATAAAGATCAATATTTGCCTCAAAAGTTGTTCTTATTCCAGATTGCATATGAATTGTTTAAAGAAGTCTCTGTGTTTCCTATTGAAGTGAAATTTTTGGATTTGTCATTAAACTGTCTGTGGAAAGTATTTTGAATATTTTTGAAATCATTTTCTTGAAGGAGTTGTCATTTTGAACTAAATTACTTTAAAGATTTGCTCGGTAGAATTCATTATTTCATCAGGGTCTGCAAGTGTTCCATCTATTGGAAGTGGGGCTGCAACAACAGCTTCAAATGTTGAGGGAAGACAACAACCTCAAGATAACAAATATCCATTGTGGAAATATGTCACAAGAGAGGCAGGGCCATAAAACAATATGAAGGGAGTAGGCAATGTTGCTTAGAAATGAGTAGTCTTTAGTGCGACTTTTTGAAGGCTTTTACGGTGACTTTTTACGGTGTAATTTCTCTAAATTCCGGCAGGAATTTATTGAAAAGAGAAGTTTGATTGCTAACTTTGCACAATAAAAAAGAGCCCTAGAGGTCTTTGAAGGTGTTGAATCCATATATAGAGTCAAAAAACCAGTTTGAATAACAAAAACCAAGATTTTACCTCAAAATTTTTCACCGGATTCCGGCACCTGAAACTTCAAAAAGTCGCACTAAAGACAACTCCGCTTAGAAATGCAGTTATTGCCACAATCATTTCATGAACACATATTACCGTGTGAAAGCTCATTTGTTGGCTTTACCAAGTTGTGGAATTGCAACTTGTACACATGCGTCTTTAGCAAAGAGGAAAGAAATGGAAAGAGAGGTATTTGTTGGTGTGGCAAATGTGGCTGCTGTTGACCACACTTTGTCAACGACCCCATAGCAGTACACCCCCATTTTTTCAAATGGGACTTATCATGTTCGAGGTTTACGTCATCCAGATTTCATCGACAGACAACATTTTTGATAAATGATGTAAACCCATTCTGCATGTTTATAATGTAAATGATCTAAGTAAGACCGTCATGTATGTAACAACCTAGGTAAGCCTAGTATGTTGGTGACGATTTCTATCCTAGGAGGTTTTTTGTCTCACTGATTTACTTCAGGCGTTTTTCTGACAATGTTACTTCCTGCAGAAGCTTCTAGCCTCACCTCCCAAAGCTAGGGTGGATTTTGGTCGATTTCCAAGATGCTGTTGAGTCTTAGTGTTTTCTACATTTGTTTCGTGTATGAAGCCTGGAATAATCCCAGTTTGTCAAGGAAGATTTGCTACAAACCTACTTGGCTCAACAGATCAAGCTGAGTCGTGTTAATTGGGTATTTATTTGAGGGTCTATACAAATGGGTATTCCTCCTTCATGTGTCTAAATGTATTATCTTATGTAAAGAGGGTTGGAGAAAATAATAAAAAACCCCTCTCAATCAATTAACTAAAATTTTTGGTCAAATTAATTAAAAATCTTAAGCCAGAAATTTAATTAATTTTAGGTCCTAAGTTAGGATAAAATTATTCAAAGGAAAAATTCGTTGGTCCTTGGTGCCTTCTGAATTTATGTGCCCTGTGCCAAGGGGAGGAGGAGAATTTTAAGAAATTTTGACCTTGGGCTCAGGTGTTAAGTCAAAGTCAAAATTGATAGTAATTAACTCAAAATAGTATTTTTGAGTTAATTAAATGGATTTTACTGATAAACGTTTTTTCCCTAAATTTATATCATTGCCTAGATTAAAAGATGATCAAATCTTTTCTATGGTCGAGATTATTTTGACATGGATCAACCGAATTAGCCATTGGAGATTTTATCTTATAAATTAGAGGTCTTGGCATGACATTTGCATTTGATATTTGAATCGTACACTTGTTCTTGGAAGCTCTTGTGATTTTTTTTGATGAATAAAGCATAAAGACTTTGGGGTTACAAACCGTGTTCTTCCGTACATATGGGTAGATTATTTTAGACTCTGCTATTTGTTTTCATATTTTTACAATATTTTGCCTTCATGGATTAATCTGCATACATGTATCTTATGCAGTTTTTTGAATTTATAAGATGGCATTTTTTATTTAACGGAAAGACTAGTTATCTATTTTTCTGAAAGATCTCATTATTTTTTTAAATCTCTATCAATCTAAAGTTCAGATCTTAAGTGTGCAGGGAATTTTTTTTAAAGATTTGAGCGTCTGGGGAAGTCTTCAATTGGACCGGCCAACTCTAAGATTCGTAAATCTGAAAAAGCCCATTGTTTCTAAATTCCTGAATCTATCTTACGAAATTGTGTTTTTACAGGGTTTTTAAGGCTTCTGCCTCTCTTCAAAATTTCAAATTTCTAAAAATTGTGCTGAAAAGGGTTTAAATCTGGCCATGAGGGCCTCAGATCTGTAAATTAGCGTGTAAATTTGTATTTTTTTAGAGCTGTAAGGGTTTAATAATTTTTTGTGCATATAGTTTTGGGATCTGTTCTGGTTTTGCAGATTGCAGGGTTTTCTCAGAAATTTCTTAAGATCTGAGTCAGATCTAACCCCCGAGGGCAAGATCTGGCCTCAGAATCACTTCTGTTGGTAAATCTGAATATTACTTGATTTAAGGAGCGTCTAAAATCTGATTTTGACGGAAACGATTTAAGTTTGCTGGACGTTTTGATTGTACTGGGTTTGTTTGAATTTATCTCTGCCTTTGTTTGCTGCATACGTTGCCCTTGACTCTGCATATGCTCAGTCTCTATTCCTCTCTACTGCGTTAACCCTTCTCTGCCATCCTCCACGCTTTCCTTGCCTTCACGCTGCCTTCATTTCATTCATCTGCCCCTGTCTCTCCCTTGCCCGTCCATCCTTCAGCTCCTACTCTCTCCGTATCCTCCTACGTCATCCAGCCTCCAAGTCTGCCGCCGTCCCCTCTTCATCAGCAAATCGCCATCTCCCTCTTCCGCTGCACCATCTTCCTTAGCCAGTCGTCCAACCTCCATTCGAGCCTCTGCTCCTACGCATCCATCTGCGGCCCTTTGATCTGCTGTCGAGCCTCCTTATCCGCCATCCTCGCGTTGCATAGCTCCATCTCCATCCTTCTCTGCCGTCAAGCTCACTGCGTCGACCGTCTCTTCACTTTCCATTGTCTAAAGCTTCTCAACCTGCAAACAAAAAAATAAAAAATGCACATATAAAAAAAAACGTATATGCGTTATTCTTTTTTGGTTCGAATTCCATTTTAATTTTGTTAGATTTTCGTTTAGTTTAGTTTTAGTTTTAATTTCATTAACGTAGACTTTAGATTTAGAATTTCATTCTTTTTAACTTATAGTTTGGTTAGCATTAGGTGTATTTTTTATTCGATTTTTTTAGTTTTAGTTTTTAATATTTAGTTTAGTTTAGTTTAATTTAGTTTTAGATTTTAATTAACTTTAATTTTTATTTAGTTTTAAATTTTTTGGTTTTAGATTTAATATTAAATTTTAGAGTTAGTTTTAATTTTTGTTTGTTTTAGGATTTAAAAAATAATTAAAAATAAAAAATTTAAAATTTAAAATATCTTAAATCCTATAGTCAAATGAGCTTTTAATTTTCTATTTGAAGTTTCACTATATAGGAGCATTTTGATTTCTAGATTGGAATAAATAGAATATCATAGATTCAGAAACATTGCAAGCATCTGGCATTTATTTTGATCGTTTCATGATAAGCTTTGCTATGGGCTTAAGTATTTTAATGAATGGTTGTGGTGCTTTCTATTGAATATCATTGTGGTCATAGCAGCAGTTGTACACCAATTACTTGGTTATTTGATTGCATAATGGGATCTTTTAACTCCATAAGGCGCTGGTTTTAATATAATTGATCTGTGAAATCTCGTTAATCTCATCAAGTACTTGGTTATTTGACTGTGTCTCCTGAGCTGGTTGACCTGCAACCAATTCTTTTTCTTCATTTCTATTAGGGTCTACCTCCCTTAGCCTGCAAGGGGACAACTTAGATAGAGAGATTGGGGATCAGGGTGACAGCCCCCGATCTAAGTCATTGTCGCGATGTCTAGACAATCTGTGCGACAACATTTTTTCGCACCGTTGTCGGGGACCAATTTATTGGACTTTGGCTTTGCGACATTCATCTCTTTATTCATCTTTCATCTCAGGTATTTGGGTTAGCTTCCTGTCCTAGTGGCGACTCCATTGGCTTCATCTTCCACAAGAATTTACACTAGAAGACATCCAAGTAGCTTGATTAATCCAACTCCAGATCCTGAAAGGGTTTTTAGAGTCCGACTACGCAAGCTCTCTTCTCGTACACTTCTTGTTAATCTCGGCCAGGAAGCTTTCTCTGATATCCATTCTCTTTTTGTGATCCACCTCAGCACGATATCATGGAAGTATTTAACCCGTGTAATTTTGCTAATATTCAGGGTTATCCGCATGCTTTCCCTCAAACTGGAATGGATAAATTACCTTCTTTTCAAGGAAATGATGCAGTTAGTGTTAAGTCTCATTTGTTTGCTTTCGCTAATTGGTGGAATAGATTTGCGGTTACAAATAACAATTTCGATGATGTAAAGATGAAGCTTTTTGTTCTTACTTTTGGCCAAGATATTGCTGACTGGTTTATAGAAAAACCTGATAATTCTTTCGATACCTTTGAATCAATTGTAGCTTCCTTTAAAGACAAGTACGATGATAAAAGGGAAGATAGGCATTTGGTGAGAGAGATCAGTACCATAAAAAAGAAAGAAAATGAAACGATTGAAGAATTTAACAAGAGATTTAATAGTATCCTTAGAGAAATATCTCAAACTCATAAACCTCCTGATGGATCTCTTCTAAACTTTTACATTGATGCTTTTAATTCTGAAACTTCATATGAGTTAAGGCGGGCTAAAACTGCAAATTATAAGGCTTGTCAATCTTTAGCTGAGGAGCTTGAAAAGGATAAAAGGGCATTAGGGAAGTCTGAAATTCCTGGTTTTGATAGGGTTGCAACTAAGTTGAAGGGACCTAAAGGTAAAGAACCTCTAGAAGATGATGATGACCCTATGAAAAAGTTAATGCAAAAGCTTGAAAGCATGGAGCTTAATCAAGCGAAATTAATCTCTGACCATGCTAAGGAAATAAGCACTTTACAGTCTAGGTTGGTCCAAATGGAAAGAGCTCAAACGCAGAATTCCCAACCTAGGAATCATAATAATAATAATCGAGGAAATAATACTTGGCAGAAAAAAGGTCAGTCGAGTGAGCAAAGACCTCCGAATCTGCTTGAATCTACTAATCTGGTTGATGAAGCTCCTCCTTATTGTAGAGCTTGTGATGCTCTTCATGAAGAGGTTACTTGTCCCACTGTTAAAAGAATCATGAATAGTGGAATGTTTGGGGCAAGTAATCAGATAAATGTTGTTGGTAAGGAGTTCTCTTTGTCTATGGTAGATTGGATGGAAGTTAAGGAAAATAGTCAAGATGTTAGGCCTTTCACATCTTCGCATAGTATCAATAATTTTGATCATGAGAAGGATTTGATGATTGAATTATTTGGTGAAAAGCCTTCTCCTGATCAAGTTTTGGAAATTGCTGAGGACAAAGGATTAACTTATCAAAGAAGGGATAAAGAGCAAGGTCATAATCAAACTCCCCCTCGAATTTTTATCCTAGTCCTGGTTTGGATATCGATTTGAGTGCATGGTTGAGAAATGCTAAGATCTTGGTGCCTTTTACTGAGATTTTAAAGTTTCCTACGCAGAGAGCTAAAGTTTTAGATGTTCTTGGAGCTTCACATGTTAATGTTACTCAAGATAAAACTCTTGAAGTTTCTTATCAAGATGCCCCTATATATCTGCAAAAAATGGAATTGGATAACAAAGATCATCAGCCATTTTTTGTTACTTTAATGGTTAATGGTTATAAATTGAATAATTGTATGCTGGATTTTGGTGCTTCAGCTTGTGTTATGACCAAGAGGGTCATGGAACAGCTTAATTTAAGAGTTTCTAGACCATACTACAACATATGTGCCATGGACTCTAAGAAAATTGAAGTTCATGGGTTAATCAAGGATTTACAAGTTCACTTATCGATTTACCCTGACATCATGATTGTTATGGATATAGTTGTAGTTGATGTTCCGGATGCTTGGGGTATGTTGTTATCAAGAAAGTGGGCTTCTGATCTAGGAGGAAGTATTCAGATGAACTGGTCTTATGCTATGATTCCTTCCCCTAGAGGTGAAGGGTTTGTGAAGCTTAATAGAGAACCTGAAAGAAGATTCCATGTAGAAGATCCTAAAAGACCTCATAATGAAATAATTAAGGAAAAACCTGACATGGGGAATTATGCTATTATGTATAATTTCACGGTTCCCTTAGATGACAAGGTTGATGAGAAATTTGAGGACCTAAAGGATCAGGTTTGGTACATGCATTTTGATGGTGCAACATCTAGGTATAGTAAGGGTGCTGGAATTGTTTTGAAGTCTCCCCTTGGTAGTGTTTTAAAGTTTGCCTATAGACTTGAGTTTGATGCAACCAAAAATGTGGCTGAGTATGAAGCCTTGTTGTTGGGTTTTGAATTGGCAAAGGCTTTAAGAATTAAGTTGCTTAGTATCAAGGGAGACTCTGATCTGGTTATCATGCAAGTTAAGAACAAATTCACATGTAAAAATCAAAGGTTAAGGAATTATCGAAATGCTGTGTGGGATGTTATGGAACACTTTGATGCCATTAACCTTGAAGCTGTCCCAAGAGAAAAGAATGCTTTAGCAGATGAGCTCGTTGTGGCCGCCTCTACTTTACAATTATCTTATGAATTAATTAAGGAAAAGATAAAAATGGAAATTATTTCAGACCTTCAGTCCTGGATGATTCAGAACATTGGCAAGTTTTTAATGATGAAAAGCAGGCTATTCGTTTTCTTAATAATTTGGATGAGTTTGAAGATTTTCGGATAAGTTCTAAGCAAGATGGGTCTGAGGATCATGATGATATTATAAATCCTACTCCTTGGAATATTGTTGCTTTAGAGCAACACTTTGATCGGCATGATGCCACAAAGCTGAAAGAAGAGAATAGAATGGCTCCAGGTGAATTCATTGAAGTAAATCTTGGTACTTCTAAGGATCCTAAGATTGTTAAAATCGGTAAAGGTACTAATGAAGAAGAAAGGAAAAAGTTGACAAATTTACTTCATGAGTATAGGGATGTTTTAGCATTTTCGTATGATGAGTTAAAAGGATATAGGGAAGATGTCATGCAACACATTATCCCTTTGAAAGATGAAAATGCTAAACTTTTTTGTCAAAAGCTTAGGCAAATAAATCCTAAGTTAGCCCCTTTGGTTCAGAAAGAGCTTTCAAAAATGCTCGCAGTTGGAATCATTGCTCAAACTAGACATTCAACATGGTGTTCCAACTTGGTGATTGTTAGGAAGAAGAATGGTACCATTAGACTTTGTGTTGATTTTAGAAACCTTAATCTAGCATGTAAAAAGGATAATTACCCTTTGCCCAACATGGAGACTATGTTGCAAAGACTAACAAGTTCGAGAATGATGTCATTGCTAGATGGTTTTTTTGGATACAATCAAGTATGGGTTAAAAAAGAAGATCGTCACAAAACTACATTCACCACACCATGGGGTACTTTCAAATACATTAGAATGCCTTTTGGTTTGACTAATGTAGGGGCTACTTTTCAAAGGGCTATGGATTATGCTTTTAAAGGTTTAATTGGGAAAATTATTGAAATTCATTAGGATGATCTTACTGTTTTTTCTAAAGATGGTATTACTCACATAGATCATTTTAAGCAGGTCTTTGATAGATGTAGAGAATTCGGGATTTCCTTGAACCCGGCTAAATCTGTTTTTGGAGTAACTGAAGGGAAATTACTTGGTCACATCATCTCCAAAGATGGGATCAAGATTGATCCTGAAAGAGTTGAGGCAATCCAAAAGATTCCTCTACCTCATAATCTTAAATTCCTTCAGTTTGTTCTAGGAAAAAACAATTTTCTTAGAAGATTTATTCCAAATTACGCAGAAATAGCTAAGCCCATTCAAAGTCTTCTGAAAAAAGATGTAAATTTTTTTTGGAAAGAAGATGGTAAAAAGGCTTTTCAAGGGATTAAGGGTGCTATTGCTCAAGCTCCTATTTTGGTGAGTCCTAATTATTCAAAGGATTTTATGATTTTCTCTTTCGCTTCTGAAGATACTATTGTTGGTGTCTTGTTACAAAAGAATAAGGAAGGTCACGAACAACCTATTGCTTTCATGAGTAAAGCGCTTCAAAATTCTGAATTAAAGTATACTACTATGGAAAAGCAAGCCTATGCTTTGGTTAAGTCTCTTAAGCATTTTAGGACTTATGTGGGTTATTCTAAAATTATTGCTTTTGTCCCACATTCCGCAATTAAAGATATCTTAACTCAAACTGATTGCCTAGGGACTCGTGCTAGGTGGGTTACTAAAATTCAAGAGTATGATCTAGAGATTAGATCGACTAAGTTAGTCAAAGGTCAAGGCTTGGCTGAAATGATGACCGAAGGTAATGAGAAAGCGCTTGGTTTGACCTGTCTTAATGATGCATCTTCACCTGAGCTGCAAAGGTTAGGAGAGCATGAATGATATAAGGACATTATTTATTATTTGTTAAATCTTAAATGTCCTGACCATTTAGTTGCTCATAGAAGAAGGCTCTTAGATTAAAAGCCACTAAGTATTGCCTCATGAAGGATGGCCTTAGATGGAGAAATCCTGAGGGGATAATACTTAGGTGTGTTGATGAAGTTGAGTCTAAAAAGGTGATTTCTGAGTTTCATTTAGGATTTTTTGGTGGTCATTATGTTGCGAGAACTACCGCCCACAAAATTCTGAGAGCTGGTTATTTTTGGCCTTCGATTATTTCAAATGTGCATAAATTTGTTAGAAGTTGCCAAGCCTGTCAACTATTCAATGGGAAACATAAGCTAGCTTCCCTTCCCCTACAACCTGTGGTTCTTGAGGCACCTTTTCAACATTGGGGTCTGGATTTCATCGGGAAATTCCATGAAAATTCTAGCAATGGCTACTCCTAGATCTTAACTGCAACTGATTATTTTACAAAATGGGTTGAAGCCATTCCTGCTAAGAATGCCAATGAAAAGGTCGTTATGGATTTTATTGAAAATCAAATCATTACTAGATTTGGCATCCCTGCCAAGATCAGTACTGATAATGCCAAGGCTTTTAGTTCTCTCAAATTTTCATCTTTTTGTTTTAAGTATGGCATTACTTTATCTCATTCATCTAATTACTATCCTCAGGGCAATGGCTTAACTGAATCAAGTAATAAAAATCTTATAACCATTATCAAGAAGATAGTAGGAGATAATAAGCGATCTTGGGATAGCAAAATCAAGTATGCTTTGTGGGCAGATAGAATTACTAAAAAGAAAGCTACTGGTAAAAGTCCTTTTGAATTAGTTTATGGCTTGGATGTAACTTTTCCTGTTCACCTTAAATTACCAGCTTACCAACTCCTTCAACATTTTTTCCACTGATAAAGATGTTGTTCAAAATAGAATTGATTAGATTGTGGAGTTGGATGAAACTCGTAGGAAAGCTTTAGATAATATGTGTAAGAATCAATCTAACATTAAGAAAAGCTTTGATAAATCATCTCGATCTAGATCTTTGCAGGTTGGAGACATGGTATTACTTTGGGACAAAAAAAATGAAAAGCCCGAAAAACACAAGAAATTTGACAGTTTGTGGCTAGGACCTTATATTATCAGAGGCATTGTTGGACCAAACTCATTCCACTTGAGCACGTTGGAAGGAGAACCACTTCAGCTACCTGCAAATGGCCAACTGCTCAAATTGTTCTTCAAAGATGACATCTGATGCCATTGGGCATCCTCTGTATTGTATTTCTAACCCTACTCGTCCTTTCAGCATTTCATTTTGTAGTTAGATTAGATTTACTTTTCATGTTAAGTAGAATAATAAATGATAGAAGAGCTTCTATATTTGGATGGACACTACTTATGTAATTTTGTGTGTTGCTTGGATGTAAATTCTGGATTCTCACATTCCTTCAATGAAGCAACATGTCCCCAAGTAGAGCCAGATGTTGACCACACTTTGTCAACGACCCCATAGCAGTACAACCCCATTTTTTCAAATGGGACTTATCATGTTTGAGGTTCACGTCATCCAGATTCCATCGATAGACGACATTTTTTATAAATGATGTAAACCCATTCTGCATGTTTATAATGTAAATGATCTAAGTAAGACCGTCATGTATGTAACAACCTAGGTAAGCCTAGGATGTTGGTGACGATTTCTATCCTAGGAGGATTTTTGTCTCACTGATTTACTTGTATTTTTCGACACAAGTTATCGGCAGAGTTTTCCCCTCCAGCCTCACCCCAAAGCTAGGGTGGATTTTGTCATCAGCATGCTAAGTGAGTCCTAGTGTTTTCTATCGAGTCCTTGTAAAAGTAGTTTGGAATAATCCTAGCTAGTTGGCTAGATTATTTTATTACAAATTACTTGGTCTACTAGATCATGTTTTGAGTCGCAGAATTGGGTATCTATTTGAGGGTCTATACGAATGGGTATTCCCCCTTCATGTGTCTAAATGTATTTATCTTATGTAAAGAGGGTTGGAAAAAATAATTAAAATCCCCTCTCAGTGAATTAATTAAATTTTATGGTCAAATTAATTAAAAAATCTTAAGCCAGAAATTTAATTAATTTTAGGTCCTAGGTGAGTATAAAATCCTTCAAAGGCAAAATTCGTTGGTCTTTAAAAAATGAATTTTTAAAGGCCCCAGGCCAAGGAGATATTGAGAATTTTAAGAAATTTTGGACCCTTGGGCCTAGGTGGTAAGTCAAAGTCAGAATTTTGAGGTAATTAACTCAAAAATAGTATTTTTGAGTTAATTAAAATGGATTTAAATGATAAATTCGTTTTTTCCTCAAATTTATAATTTCGACGGTCCAAATTAAAAGATGATCAAATCTTTTCGACGGTCGAGATTATTTTAACATGGATCAACCGAACTACCCGTTGGAGATTTTGTCTTATAAATTAGAGGTCTTGATGTGACATTTGCATCCGATCTTTGGATCGTGCACTTGTCTTGGAAGCTCTTGTGATTTCTTTTGATGAATAAAGTATAAAGACTTTGGGGTTACAAACTTTGGTGTTCCTTTTCTAGATCTATGTGGTGATTTATTTCTAGACTCTGCTATTTTGTTTGGCATTTTTATGGTTGATGGCCTTCATGGATTGATCTGCATACAGGTATCTTGTGCAGTTTTCTGGATTCATAAAATGACATTTTTGATTTAACGGGAAGACTAGTTATCTATTTTTCTGAAGGATCTCATGTTATTTTCTTAAATCTCTATCAATCTAAAGTTCAGATCTAAGTCTGCAAGGAAATTTTCTTTTAAGGTTTTGAGTGTCTGGGGAAGTCTTCAGTTGGACCAGTCAACTCTCAGATTCGTAAATCTGAAAAAGCCCATTGTTTCTAAATTCTCAAAGCTATCTTACGAATTTGTGTTTTTTACAGTCTTTTAGGGGTTGTGCCTCTCTTTAAAATTTCAAATTTCTAAAAATTGTGCTGAAATGGGTTTAAATTTGGCCATGAGGGCCTCCGATCTGTAGATTATTATTTTAAATTTGTATATTTGCTCTAGGCTGTAAGGGTTTAATAATTTTTTGTGCATATAGTTTTGGGATCTGTTCTGGTTTTGCAGATTGCAGGGTTTTCTCAGAAATTTCTTAAGATCTAAGTCAGATTTAACCCCCGAGGGCAAGATCTGGCCTCAGAATCGCTTCTGTTGGAAAATCTGAATATTACTTGATTTAAGGAGCGTCTAAAATCTGATTTTGACGGAAAGGATTTAAGTTTGCTGGACGTTTTGATTGTACTGGGTTTGTTTGAATTTATCTCTGCCTTTGTTTGCTGCATACGCTGCCCTTGACTCTGCATACGCTCAGTCTCTATTCCTCTCTGCTGCGTTAACCCTTCTCTGCCATCCTCCACGCTTTCCTTGCCTTCACGCTTCCTTCATTTCATTCATCTGCACCTGTCTCTCCCTTGCCCGTCCATCCTTCAACTCCTACGCTCTTTGTATCCTCCTACGTCATCCAGCCTCCAAGTCTGCCGTTGCCCCCTCTTCATCAACAAATCACCATCTCCCTCTTCCGCTGCACCATCTTCCTTAGCCAGCCGTTCGACCTCCATTCGAGCCTCTGCTCCTACGCATCCATCCGTGTCCCTTTGATCTGCTGTCGAGGCTCCTTGTCCGCCATCCTCGCATTGCATAGCTCCATCTCCATCCTTCTCTGCTGTCAAGCTCACTACGTTGACCCTCTCTTCACTTTCCGCTGTCCAAAGCTTCTCAACCTGCAAACAAAAAAATAAAAAACACACATATAAAAAAAAAAACGTATATGCGTTATTCTTTTTTGGTTCGGATTCCATTTTAATTTCGTTAGATTTTATTTTTTAGATTTTCGTTTAGTTTAGTTTTAGTTTTAATTTCATTAACGTAGACTTTAGATTTTAATTCTTTTAGATTTAGAATTTCATTCTTTTTAACTTATAGTTTGGTTAGCATTAGGTGTATTTTTTATTCGATTTTTTTAGTTTTAGTTTTTTAATATTTAGTTTAGTTTAGTTTTATATTTTAATTAACTTTGATTTTTATTTAGTTTTAAATTTTTTGGTTTTAGATTTAATATTAAATTTTAGAGTTAGGTTTAATTTTTGTTTGTTTTAGGATTTAAAAAATAATAAAAAATAAAAAATTTCTAAAATTTAAAAATTTCTAAATCCTATAGTCAAATAAGCTTTTAATTTTCTATTTGAAGTTTGACTATATAGGAGCATTTTGATTTCTGGATTGGAATAAATAGAATATCATAAATTCAGAAACATTGCAAGCATCTGGCATTTACTTTGATCGTTTCATGATAAGCTTTGTTGTAGGCTTAAGTATTTTAATGAATGGTTGTGGTGCTTTCTATTGAATATCATTGTGGTCATAGCAGCAGTTATACATCAATTACTTGGTTATTTGATTGCATAACGGGATCTTTTTAACTCCATAAGGCACTGGTTTTAATATAATTGATCTATGAAATCTCGTTAATCTCATCAAGTACTTGGTTATTTGACTGTGTCTCTTACGTACTTGGTTATTTGACTATGTCTCCTGGGTCGGTTGACTTGCAACCAATTCTTTTCCTTCATTTCTGTTAGGGTCTACCTCCTTTAGCTTGCAAGGAGACAACTTAAATAGAGAGATTGGGGATTAGGGTGACAACCCCCGATCTGAGCCATTGTCGCGGTGCTTAGACATTCTGTGCGACAACAACTGCAAAAACTAAAAAAAAACAAGAATGATGATCCCCTTCCATTCTTGAGGAAAAGCAACAACAAGTTCCCATTTGAGAGTTCTAGTGGGGGACAAGTAGCAAAAAGAAAGACAATTGAACTTGGTCCAATGGACAAGATTTTACAGAAAGAGAAGCGGGAAGAGCTTGATCTCACCATTGCCTTTTTTTTCTATTAGAATTTCATATCTTTCATTGTTGCACGTTCACCTCTATTTATTGAGATGTGCCGAGCTCTAACTCAAGGGGATCCATCAGGGTATGTTCCTCTTGGGTTAGAGAAGCTTAGAACCACATTGTTGACAAAGTCAAAGAAAGAGGTGGAAAAAATGCTTGAGCCTATTAAATCAACATGCCCAACATCTGAGATTAGCATTGTTTCTCATGGATGGACAGATCCAACACGACACCGACTCATCAACTTCATGGTGTCTTCCTTGAATGGTCCAGTTTTCTTGAAATCAGTGGTTGCACTTGGACAATACAAGGATGCACAATATATGGGTGAGTTGTTTATTAAAGTTATTGAAGATGTAGGTGTTGATTCTTGTGTGCAAATCATTACAGATAATGCACCTGTTTCCAAGGCTGCTGGCATGATTGTGGAAGGTAAATATCCACAAGTATTTTGGAGACCTTGCATAGTCCATTCATTGAACTTAGCACTGAAATCTATTGCTTCTGATGTGCTTTGGATTGGAAGCATTATTGAGGATGCACGGCATATCCACAACTTTGTAAAAAACCCTACAAATTCCCTCACTATCTATAAGGAATACACCAATCTATCATTGTTGAAGATTGCGTATACACGGTATGCCTCTTCATTCATCATGTTGAAGAGGTTGAGGGAGGTCAAGACCGCTCTTGGGGCCATGGTTATTTCAGAGCTTTGGTCTATTTTGGAGAAAGATAGATCAAGCAGCCTCAAAAAGAGTGAAGGACACAGTATTAGATGATGTCTGGTGGGAGAGGGAGAGGGTAGATATACTTATTCAGATCATGGACCCTATCATTTCCTTGTTTTGATTTGCAGATACATACCAACCCATCCTAGGAGAGGTTTATGAAGGATGAGATTCCATGATTGAGTTTGTGAGGAACATTATTTTACAGAGTGCATGCTCCGAGTATGAGACAACACCAGAGGCCTTTTCCACCACCATACAGGATATTCTTGTCAGCAGATGGGACAAGAATTGCACACCTTTACATTGTTTGACTCACTCCTTGAAACCAAAATACTACAGCCATGAATGGTTGAATGGTGGACCTTCCCGCAGATTACCTCCTCACATGGATGGTAAAATCTCACAGGGGAGGAACGATGCATTCAGGAGGATTTTTCAGGATAGGGCATCCCTTGATGAGGTGGAGGATGTCTTTGCAGATTTTTCCACTGGCACTGGTCAATTTGCAGGATATGATGTGATTAGAGACAGGGGGCTAAGAAGCCCTATTCTTGTTAGGCAACTCATGGGGAAACAATCCGTCCTCTACAACAGTTAGCCATGAGGCTCCTCTCTTAGTTGACTTCATCCTCTTGTTGATTTTTATAGCATTAGAAAGTGTTCCAGGTCTCAAATTTTGAGGAGAGGCTTGGACAACATTATTCCAGAGAACCCAGAAATCGTTTGTGGAAATTCCACTCGGATTTTGCTTTATTAGAATAATTAATTATTTTAATGTGATCCCTAAGTCTAAACTTAGGGAAATTAAATAATCAAAGGGCATTAATTAAGCAGAGTGTGAATCTTCTAGAAAACGAAGATCAATTCATTTTTTAATCTGAGCCATTGATTAAGGATATAATATGGGTCGTTGATTCGTCAACGAGAAGACTATAAGAGAAGGCTTAAGGGTCATTTGGAAATCAAGACGGGCACATTCTCAGTACCCTAAGGAAATCGATTCTGAAGCAAGGGAATTCAATTTCAGTGAGTGAGTTTGTAGGGGCAGGGTTGCAGAGACAGAAGGAGGAGGTAGAAGTCAGCAAACGAAGAAGAAGAGAGACAGAAGGACGTAGGGAAGGCAACACTGAGCAGCAACACTAGCCCTCCATACAGGATTACGCAGTCCAGGCAGGGATTGCGCAGAGAGGCTATGCAGATTGACCCAGAGGGTACAGGAGGTCATCTCGTGTGTCGGGAATTCTTCCGGATTGCCCGAAAAATTCACATCAGGGGTATGCTATCTTATTTTTCTCGTCAGGATTTCTGTAAATGATCTTTTCACTGCTGAAGATAAATACAAACCCTCATTTGCTGCACTAGTTTTCCCACATTGAGTTTTTTCGGGGACAATTGTCCAAAAATAACTGTGTTCATGTGGTTGTTTCTATGGTGCTATATGTGTTAGATTTGTTCTTATGCTTTTGATTAGAGTGAAGTACTGCAGCTATATTTATTTCAAAATTTACTGAAGCATCTGTAAATAACTTATCAAATAAGTAGGCGAAAAAAATCAATTACTGTAGTAATAATTTTCATAGTGAAAATTTCACATGGTATCAGAGCAAAAGGCAAAAGACAGAAAAGGGGGTTCCACAATGGAAAGACTTTCCGGCAGTGGCACAACCCGGAAGGACTTACGCAATTCCTCAGAGAACATAGAGAAACAGAGGGAGCATGACATATTTGTTCTGGCTTCCAGACTAGAAGAGTATTTCGCTTGTGTGTCAAGCACGACCTCTTCGGGAGTTTGGTACATTGACAGTGGAGCATCTTCTCATATGACGGGAGTTCGAGAATGTTTCTCGAGCTACCAAGAAGAGCAGATGAATTTCTAGATCACAATGGGAAACAAGGCCAAGTGTACCCCCGTTGGAAGAGGTACCATAATATTTCAGACAGAAGCCGACAATAAGATTCGGGCCACAAACTTTTTGCATGTACCGGGTTTAGGGATGAATTTACTCTCGATGTCTCATCTTCAGAATAAAGGTTATGGCGTATACTTTATTGCAAATAAAGTTTATGTCAAACACCCTAGCTAGAAAAGAAAGGCACAAATCAGAGTAAGGAGCCACAAGTTATATAAGCTCTAGCTTGAGTCCGCAATGGCACTAATCGGCAATACGGACGAAAGGGATCTGAATGAATTGTGGCACAGAAGAATGGGGCATTTACATGATGGAGCCTTGAATATTATCAAGAAGACTACCATAGGAGCTTCAGAACTCATCAGAAGGAAAGATGAGGTCTGCAAGGGATGTGTACTAGGGAAGTATGCCAAGGTAGCGTTTCCAAGAAGCAGCAGCAGGGCCAAGAGCATATTGGATCTAATACACGATATTTGCGGTCCTATGTCCACGACTGCTCTCAGTGGTGCAAAGTATTTTGCTAACTTCATTGATGACCATTCCAAGAAAACTTGGATCTACTTCCTCAACCAAAGATGAAGTCTTTGAGCATTTCAAAGACTTCAAGTCATTGGTAGAAAATTCAACCAGAAAGAGGATCAAGAAGTTGCGATTAGATAATGGTGGAGAGTATATCGATAATGACTTCACCAGTTTCTGCGCAAAGGAAGGCATCAAGAGAGAATGGACAACTCCATACAATCTAGACCAGAATGGAGTTGCAGAAAGGAAGAACATGACTATTATAGAAGCTGCAAGGGCAATGCTATATGACCAAGACATGCCCAAATTTTTGTGGGCAGAAGCCTGCAATACAACTGTGTATGTGCAGAACAAGGTGCCCCATAGAGCATTGGGGAAGGTAACTCCTGAGAGTGTGTTCACAGGTAGCAAGCCTGAGGTGAGCCATATCAGGATATTTGGCAGTATGGTGTATTTCCACGTACCAGATGAGAAGAGGAATAAATTGGCTCAGACTACGGAGAATGGTTATGTTGTGGGCTATAATGAAATTGCGAAGGCATATCGCATCTATATTCTGGAAAACAGGAAGATCGTAGTAAGGCGGGATGTCAAATTCATGGAGAGATCCTTCAAAAGATCCCAGGAAATGGCTACAAATATGCAGATTGAGGAGGATCCACTAGTACAACCTCTACGACCTACAGAGGATGGGTCGAGTGCCTCTCCACGGCATAAGGATTCCGTGGAGAGTTCCTCCGAAGAAGAGAAGGCAGGCGAGCAGGTAAGACCACCCACCACCAGTGGAAGACCGAGCAGAGAACTCCAACAAATTTTGAGGGATGTAGAGGAATTTGTTGGAGCCCCTAGAGATGGGAAGAGGGTACAGAGGCAACCTGACAGATACCAGGCATTGGTAGCACAGGTCGGAGAACCCTCTAGCTTTTGGGAGGCATCTCAGCATCAGGTGTGGGTAGATTCCATGGTGGAGGAGTATAGCTCCATCATGACAAACAATGTATGGGAAGTAGTCCCTAGACCACAGGACATATCAGTTGTAGGATTGAGGTGGATCTACAAGATCAAGTATTCTGCAGATGGTAGCATAGAGAAGTTCAAGGCTAGATTTGTGGCTAAGGGGTATGCACAGAAAGAAGGGATCGACTATGAGGAAACCTTCGCCCCTGTAGCTCAGTACACTTCAATTAGATCCGTCATCTCTCTGGCAACGCAGATGGGATGGGAGATTCACTAGATGGATGTCAAGACAACGTTCTTGAATGGGGTGATAGAAGAGGAAGTGTACATAGAACAACTTGAGGGCTTTGAGACACATGATCAGAAGACTCATGTTTGCAAGCTTAAGAAAGCCTTGTATGGTCTAAAACAAGCCCCCAGAGCATGGTATGGGCGAATTAATAGCTATTTGCAGAAGATGGGATTCATCAAGAGTGACGTAGCTCCCAACCTCTACTACTTGAGAGTAGGGGATGAGTCATTAATCTTGGTATTATATGTAGATGATCTGTTCCTTACTGGATCATCTAAGCTCATCAAAGACTGCAAGGAAAATCTGGCTATCGAATTCGACATGAAGGATCTGGGGCAGATGCACTATTTTCTTGGTTTGGAGGTCTGGCTGCAGAAGGGAGAAATATTCCTTGGGCAAGGGAGATACACTACAAAAATATTGAAGAGGTTCTAGATGGAAGACTGTAGACCCATGGTTATGCCAATGATTACAAACTGGAAGAAGATAGACAAGACAGAGGATGATGAGGTTGATCCCACCTTGTATAGGCATCTTATCGGGTCATTGATGTATTTGGTCAACACTAGACCAGACATCTGTTATGCAGTGAATACCCTTAGTCAATTCATGGTGGAACCAAGGAGGGCTCATTTGGCAGCAGCCAAACATGTTCTCAGATATTTGAAGGGGACAGTTGAGTATGGGTTGAAGTACACCAAGGGCAATGAAGTCCAGTTGAGTGGGTTTACAGATGCAGAATGGGCTGGAATCACAGTGGATCGGAAAACTACTAGTGGGTATGGTTTCAGTCTCGGATCAGGAATGACTTCTTGGTGCAGTAGGAAATAGAATTTCATCGCACTAAGCTCAACCGAGGCAGAGTATATGGCAGCAAGCACAGCTTCATGCGACGTCATATGGCTTCGTAAATTTCTCTTGAACTTACTTGAGAAGAGCATGGATCCGACCAGAATTATGTGTGATAATCAGAGTTGCATCAAGCTCTCTGAGATCCCTGTGTTTCATGACTAGTCAAAACACATTGACATTTGGTGCCACTTCATCAGAGACTACGTCCAATAGGGAGTTGTGCAGTTGAGGTATAGTCCTATAGGAGAACAGGTGATAGATATCCTCACCAAGGCTCTGAGTAAGATTAAGTTTATTTACTTCAGAGAAAAGATGGGGATGGTTGAGAACCCTTTCCAGTAAAGGAATGGGTGGTCTACAGAGTCAAAGGGAGATGTCGTACGGATGAGGCAGTGGCAGAGACAGTGTCACAGGGAGCAGTACAGAGGGAAACAACGCAGAGTTGAGAGGCAGCAGCCAGGACATCAGCAATGCAACAGGTGCTTTAGAATCAGAACAGTACAATTGGTACCTTGCTTGAACACTTTCCTCGCTAAGAGGTAGTGTTGCTTTTTATAGCACCGGAAAGTGTTCTAGGTCTCAAATTTTGAGGAGAGGCTTGGACAACAATATTCCAGAGAACCTAGAAATCGTTTGTAGAAATTCCACTCAGATTTTGATTTATTAAAAGAATTCATTATTTTAATGTGATCCCTAAGTCTAGACTCTAAACTTAGGGAAATTAAGTAATTAAAGGGTATTAATTAAGCAGAGAGTGAATCTTCTAGACAACGAAGATCAAGTCATCTTTTAATCTGAGCCATTAATTAAGGATATAATCTGGGTCGTTGATTCATCAACGAGAAGACTATAAGAGAAGGCTTGAGGGTCATTTGAAAATAAAGTCGAGCACATTCTCAGTACTTGAAAGAAATCGATTTTGAAGCAAGAGAATTCGATTTCAGTGGGGGAGTTTGTAGAGGTAGGGTTGCAAAGACAGAAGAAGGAGGTAGAAGTCAGCAGACGAAGAAGAAGAGAGACAGAAGGACGCAAGGGAGGGAGCGTTGAGTAGCAGCACTAGCCCTCCACATAGGATTACACAGTCCTTGCCGAGAGGCTACGCAGATTGATGCAGAGGGTGCAGGAGGTCATCCCGTGTGTCAGGAATTCTTTTGGATTGCCTGGAAAATTCACATCAGGTGTATGCTATCTTATTTTTTTCGTCAGGACTTCTGTAAATGATCTTTACATTGTTGAAGATAAATACAAACCCTCATCTACTGCACCGATTTTCCCACATTGGGTTTTTTCGGGGACTATTGTCCAAAAATATTTGTGTTCATGTGGTTGTTTCTATGGCGCTATATGTGTTAGATTTGTTCTTATGCTTTTGATTAGAGTGAAGTACTGCAGCTGTATTTATTTCAATATTTACTGAAGCATCTGTAAATAAATTATCAAATAAGTAGGTGAAATAAATCAATTACTGCAGTAATAATTTTCATAGTGAAAATTTCACATCTCTTGTTGTGAGAGGAATTGTAGCACATATGGGAATTTGTATAGTGTCAAGAAGAGAAGGCTTGAGCAGTCTAGGGCAGAGACAATGGTGTATGTGCACACCAACCTTCGTCTTATATACAGGTAGAGGGATGAGTGGTTGAAGGGAAAGACAAAGATGTGGGATGTCTTTCCTGATGATATGGGTCTGGACAACAGTGTTGGCTTGGCATTGGCCAACTTGGATCTCAATGAGCCAGTGCTAGAGCCTGTCACATTTGATGATGGTGATATTGTAGAGGGGTCATCCTCCACACGAGCAGATGCAGAGATGACTTTGGATACAAAGGAGGAGGATGCAGCAGAGGAGAGCAGTGGTGACCATGATGATGAGGACAGTGATGTTGATTTTGATGATGAGGATTGATGACTCATGACTCATGAGCTCCCTAGACTGTAGTTGTTTTGTACTTTCTATTTCTATTTCCATTGGGATTCTACTACCTATGTAACACATTTTGATTTTGATGGCTTAATGAGAAAACTATAGTATCTTGTCTTTCTCCTATTGGATCATTGATGAATATGTCACAATTGTATTTGTAATATGTATGCATAGTTACTTTGTATGATTGTATCTTTGTAAAACTTACATCTAGATGAAGATCTATGTTTGAATCAATGAATTTGTATGAATTTGTGTAAGAAATATCTAACTTTTAACACACACACACACACACACACACACATATATATATATATATATATATATTTTAATAAAATAATATATAATGTGTCCGGATGTGTCTTGTTCCAGGTGGTCACCGTGTGTGTGTCCGTGTCTGACACTCGAATCCTCGTGTCTAGTGTCCTCGTATCAGGTGACTTAGCTGTAGCCTATCACATGTTATGGTAACTATTGTAAATCTTCCATTTGGGATATTACATTGAGTTCTTGCAAAGTTTTTTTTTGACAGTAATGACCCAATGACTAAGGAAGAGCCGAGACATCTCATATTGACCACGGATGGAGTGAAAACCCCCAGGGGCTTCCTACTCCTTGAGCCTAATCAGTACAGGATAAGCATGTCATTTCGAGGAATCAAACACGGGTGGTGAGGGAGTTAACAACCCACCTCAACCACTTGGTCTACCCTTACTTGAAATAAAAAGAAACGCATGTTATAAACAACTAGACCTACCCTTACTTGCAAAGTTTATTAATGTCCTTTGGGGAGTACGTAGGGTTTGAGGATTTGGTTCGGTGAACTTGGAGGAACTTAGGAGAAATTTATCAAAAATATCCTAACACTTGAGCCAATGAGAAGAAACTAGTGATGGATAAAGAAGTTCTATTAGTTTTGAAATATGGAGATCAAATTTGGCATGAAGGTAAATTAGTTGTTTAGTAGACGATTCACAGATATTTGAGTTAGGAAGTTGAAATAAAGGGCTTGTTGATCTTTGGAAAAAAAATGAATTGTTTGTGTTAGTATCAGTGTCATCAATTGCTTTATGGTATCTTTTGTTATCTTTGAACCTTACTTTAGAGTAAAGGAATTTTTGGTTTTTCATATGTATTTTACCTCCAATTATACTAATATTTGTTTATTTGCTGCTTGATGATCACTGTTGTATCTCAAATGGGCATTTAGAAATCTGTTGTCCATTGTTATATATTGTGGTCATTTAAAAGGATGTTGGCTGAAATATGAGGCTTTTTCATTCTTTGGTAGTGTTACTATAAAATCTAACACCTTAGTGCAAAGCGTCACTAAGAACTCTAAATTAGGAGCAACAACTAGATCAATCACTGCTCTCACCCTAGCAATTTTCCCCTACTATTTTTAGGTCGGATATTATCCACACAAGGGAGGCTTCCCTAGCAGGTCTTAGGGATTAGATAACCCAAGTGTTCCAAGTTAAATATCCCGGAAGGGTTATGCTAGTAAAATCTCCCAAGGATAATGTTCAATATGTGAGGTTATGAGTGAGATGAGATGTAATTCAAGATATAGAGTTCAAAGGACCCTGTGACTAATTCTAGTGGGTTTAGTAAGTCTTGGAGAGACTCTAATAGGTCCCTAAACACGCACCATCTTTAATTTACTAATTGCTATTGTAGACTAGGGTTTCTAGCAGCACAATTATACATGAAAAATTGACAACAATAAGAAAAATAGTATGAAATTGATAATATACACGCTGAAATTGTAATATCCCTGATTTTGTGAGTGCGTAAATTACTAAGGAGTTTGCCCAATTTTGACGATATTATATAAAATGTTAATTATAATTAATGGAAAGGGGAAAATATTATTTTATTGGAAAAGGGAGGCAAAAAGTCACTTAGTGGAAGTTCCCCCCACCAATAAAATAATAATAAAAGGATTCTAGAAGCTTGGGGAAAACTCATTGACATCTTATAAAAGGAGGTTGGAGATAATTTTGTATTCATTCTATCTCATGATTTCTCATTGCCATTGAAGAGAAACTCAAGTGAGTTTCAAACTGAGGGTTTCAAGCAAGATCCTCACACTAGTTTCGGTGGATCTCATTGCCACCCTAGCTAGTGTTAGTTTCTGGTAGCATCAAACATGTGTTCTAGTATCGATTTGTGTTAGAGAGGCTAAAGAACACAATATTTGTAATTTTCCAACTAGAAAATTCACAGTGGAATACCAAAAATAAACTGGCTACAACATAATTTAACATGCAAAATCTGAAATATAGACACATGCAATTACAAATCAAAACTCCATTTTGGGTAGAAATAAGGAATCTAAGCCATTTTATTAATTCTCCGTGGAAAATCTGAGTACAAATGGGATGGAAAATGTGCACCTGGGATTACTACAACAAGCAATAAAATACCCAGGTGAATTATGTGAATTTATGCTCCTAAAATGGCTCGCTTTGGCTTTGTGTTCTACCCATAAATTTCTACAACTGCTACTGGAGTCAACCTGTAGTTTGGGGCAACAAAACTCCTCCAAAAATTCTGAAAAATTAGAGATATACTCCTTGATACCAGACCAGTAAAACCCATAAATGTTTTGGGATAATTTTGACCTCCAGGAATTACCCAAAATTGGTGCTAATTCCTCCCTCACTAGTTTTGAGTCCCACCTAAAGAGAAACTGCTAATGCACCCCTGATTCCTCCCCCCAAATGGCTGGAATAACTCTCAAAATTCCTCCCTTGAAATTTAGGTCAAATCCCTGCTCCAACTCAGCTTTCCCTTGCTGCAATTCTGACCCACAAACTTTTCCCAAAAAACTACTGCGCATGCCCTAGGAAGGACGAATTTAGCTCTCCCTGTAGCAGTAGTTTACATCTTTGGAATTTAACACAAAGGCCTTTCCCTCCAAGGAGGTTATTTCTCTAAATTATCCAGCTGAGACTTCCTTGGAAAACCCCTCAACTCAGTGGTACGACTTTTGTCCCTGCGTCCTCTTGGTAGCTCAAATTGGCTGAGGAAATGGTTGAACATGCTCACAATCACCACAATCAATTCTGCAATCAGCTCAAAAATCTCTCCTAGGGTGACACTCTTAGTTCACCGAAAGAGAGCTCGGATTTTCGCCTTGGAAATCCCCGTGCTAAACAACATCAGTTGACTTGGCTGAACCACTCAAGCGAACTCTTAGTGTAAGATGCACAAAACAAGGAACCCCAAAATGAGCTTGTGTTTCCCTCTTTATAGTTGCTTCCCCTTAATTTCCATGTGGGTCCCATTAATTCGAACCCCCTTGAGCATGTTCCTCCTCGTGGATCGAAATTCTCCTAAGGGTTCAATTTCTCCCTTTGTGTGCCCCCCACTACTCACCAACCTTTTAATTTTTTCATTTCCTCCTAAGTTGGCCTTCCTTCCTTTGCAAAATTTAAATTAAGTGTCTTACCCCTTTTCTCCTAAGTTTGATTGCCAAAATACACATCAAGTGTCAAAATTGCAAAATTGGGAATTTATTTTAGCTAATTTATTTGTTGGGGACATGACAGTCCTCCCCTCCCAAATGTTGCTTGTCCTCAAGCAACTAAAGTGTTGGATGCTGTAATATTTTCTCTCCTTCCCAAGTGGCATCCTCCTCGGGAAAATATTTCCATCTCATAAGGAACTCTCTGATAGTTCTACTCCTAAGCTTCCTTTTCCGTTCCTGTAAGATAGCCTCCTGTGTCCAAACCAAGTGCCCCTTATTATCCAGGGGTGGTAGTTTTGTAGTAGTTGTCACCTGCTACCCCAAAACCTTTTTCAGATATGATACATGAAAAACGTTGTGCACCTTGCTTCTTGGTGGAAGCTCCAGCTCATACGCTACCTCTCCTACCCTCTTGGTCACTCTGTATGGCCCACAAAAGCGGGGTTTGAGCTTTTCAGATCCCTTCTATTTCAGCGTGGACTATTTATATGGTTGAAGCCTCAGAAAATCCAAGTCCCCCACCTCAAACTACCTCTCTACTCTACCCCTGTCTGCATACAACTTTTGTATGTTTTGGGAAGTCTTCAAGTTATCCTTGAGATCTCTAAGGATGTATTGGCTCTCCTGTATCCAATCCTTGGCCCCTGGTGCCCGACTGTCTCCAAAGACCATGCCAAAAAAATTTAGTGCATCATAACCATATAGAGCACGAAAGGGTGACATACCTATGGACATGTGATACGTGGTGTTGTAGAAATACTCCCCAAGGTGCAAACACTTTACCCATGCTCTTTGCTACCCGGTCACATAGTTGTGCAGGTAACCCTCCAACCATTTGTTCACTATCTCCATCTGGACATCCGTCTAAAGGTGGTAGCTCATGCTGGGCATAAGTTCAATGCCCACAAGGCAGAATAGCTCCTGCCAGAACCCACCAATGAATCTGTTGTCCCTGTCACTAATAATAGTCTTAGGTAGCCCATGCAGCTTGAACACCTGCCGGAAAATAAATAGTCCACCTGAGAAGCTGAATATTTGGTTGGAATGGCAAAAACGTGGGCAAACTTCATCAACTTATCGACTACCACATAGATGCAATCCCTCCCCTGAACTGCTGGCATCCCTGTAATGAAATCCATCGATATGCTCTCCCATTTCCTTGTGAAAATTTCATCACTAAAATCCTATTGTGGCAATTGGAATTAATTCTTCTAATTGTTAATTAATTTAACAATTTATTTGCTATGCCAAATACCACATTAATCATACTGCAACCTTCACAATTAAACTGCGGAAAAAAATAACGTTTGAAACTGAGAAAATCTAGCACACACACATAAAAATATGACAGTTATTTTTGGAAAAATTTCCTCGGAAAAACCCAACTTGGGAAAACTGGTGCAACAACTGAGGGTTTTTATTATTATGCAACAATGAGAAATTCTGAGTACAATCTGGAGCACTCTGGAAGCTCTGTACAGCCACTGGAACTGAAAACGTCTTCCTTCCTTAGCAAATCGAACTGCCTTCTTGAGGCTTTGTGCTACATCTGCGCATCCTCCTGCAGAAATATTGGCTTCTCTACAATGCACTCATTGGATCTAGAAATCTTCCTCTAGCCTCATTGTATCTGCTTCCTTCTATGACTTCTGGAAACTGGTGCTTCTCTTTGGAAATTTGCCTTTGCGTCAACCTCTGCGCAGGAACTGCACAAGCTGAAAATTACACTGCTTGGAATAGCTACTCTCTACCATTACTGACTCTCTACCATTGAGAAGAATTTGCTGGCCCTTTGGAAGATTTTTTCCGACACTCAACTACTAAATCAATCTCTCCTCTACATCCTTGAGGCTCTGCGCAATCCCTTGTGCAACCTCCTGTGGAATAACTCGACCTCTCTCAGTTGACTCTTCCGACACTGGAAAACTCCACCAGAATCTCTACCAACTATTTTGTACCGCAACTTTATCATATAACAAAATTTGGGTAGTTTGTGGAGTGGTGTCAAAAGCTATTTTTATCATTGTAGTTGGAAATCCATAAAGTGTACTGAGCTGAGTTTGTCTATCTTCCTGTCAGTATTTACCTTGTGCTTATATGTTGTGTACTGAGTTGAAAAAAATGTTGTAGTAGTGGTCAATGAATGTCATGAGGGGTGAGTAGAATTGGCTTCTAGAGTACATCTGTATTTTCACATGTTGATGTGGTAGCTTTCTATTGTCATGTTCATGGTTGACTGATTTTAGCTAAACCATTGTTACTTCCATATATGTTGCTGAACAATGGGGTTTTTAAAACACCTCATAAACCCACATAATAGCACAATAATCGATGCCTTAAACCACAATGCTTCTATGGACCAAGAACCCAAGCAGAAAAACAAACCTTTCCTCAAGAAGGTACATAGTTTACTCCAACAAAGGCATCCGAGGGATTTATAGAAGGAGAAAGAAGTGGGAAATTGGCTTTATGCACTTGGGATGGACATAAAGAGTGGAAGATCAGAAAATGACTTTCCCATGTTGGAGAAACTGGAATCCTATCTGTCAAAGGTAGAGAAATCTGGTTGGAGTTGAAATTGGGATTTGGAGCCATCTATGCTTGCATTGGTACAAGCCAGATTATTGGAACATCCAAGTGAGAGAGTCAGCATTATAGCTGCCTCTTGTTTCAGTGATATTTTGAGGGTAGTGGCACCCTTTCCTCCCTACAATGATGATGTTATGAAGAGAATTTTCAGACTGATGGTAGAGACTTTTCAGGACTTGGACAACAGTGCGGGCTCTACATTTGGGAAGAAGCTTAAGGTTTTAGGAGTCATGGCCATGACCCGGACTTATGAGATCATGTTTGATCTTGAGTGTGATGGCTTGATTCTGTAGATGTTCCAATGCTTCTTCAGCATTAGGAGACATCATCCTGACACGGTCATAATACACATGCAGTCCATCTTGTCGTCATGTATGAGAGACTGTGAATCCTGTTGTCACACAGATTGTCAAGGCACCGCGACAATGGCTCAGATCAGGGGCTGTCACCCTGATCCCCAATATCTCTATCTAAGTTGTCTCCTTGCAAGCTAAGGGAGGTAGACCCTATTATAAATGAAGAAGAAAAATCTAGGAGACACAGCTAAAACACCAAATACTTGATACAATTAATGATATTTCACAGATTGATTATGTTAAAACCAGTGCCTTATGGAGTCAAACAAGATCCCGTTATGCAATTAAAAATGAGTATTGGATGTATAACTGCTGCTAAATGACCACAATGATATTCAATAGAAAGTGCCACAATCATTCATTAAGATACTTTAGCCAATCAACAAAGCTTATCATGAAACGATCATTAAGATAAAATTACCAGATGCTTGAAGTATCTCCGAAATTATGATGTTTCAATTATAACCCAGTTCGAAAATTAAAATGCTCCACAGTCAAACTTCAGATAAAAATTTGAGGCTTATTTGACTATAGAGAAATTTTTTGAAGTTTTTTTATGTTTTTGTATTTTCAAGATTTTTTTAGAATTTTGAAATTTTTAGAATTTATTATTATTATTATTTTTAAATTTGAAACCAATTAAAAATCTAAATCTAAATAAAAGTTCTAATCTAAAAAATTAGAGTCTAAATCTAAACACAACTAGAATTAAAATTAAACTAAATGAAACTAAGTTAAAATTTAAAATCTAAAGGCTAAAACTAAACAAATAAACTTAAAATCTAAACTAAAATTAAATTAAAACTAAATTAAATCTAATTAAAATCGAAAACAAATGTTTAAAACTAGATTATACCTACGCTAAAGTTAATACAAATAAATTTAAAACCTACGCTATCGAAAACTAACACTATCCAAAACTTTAAAATCTAACAAAAAGGAATATACAATCTAAGACTACGATTTAAAAAAAAATTTAAATAGCAAAACGAAATGAGATCGCTAACAAAATGAATCGAAATTTACAAAGGTTAAAAAATTACGTGTGCATTTGATTTTTTTTTAATATTTTGTGTCATGCGTTTTGCAGGTGATTGAGCGAAGAGCCGGGGTATGGATGGCAGACTTGGATGCGAGGGCAAGGTGAGACAATGGACGGCGATGCAGTTTGAAGGCAGACTTGGAATGCGACGGCTAAGGCAGAGAGCTAGGGTCGATGGCTCTTGATGGCGAAAAGGAGCGAACGAAGTTCTGGATGAAGAAGCTAAGTTCGACGGAAGGGTAAGAGAAGGCTCGGACGGCGGAGCAAATGAGAAAGTCGATGGAGGACGGTTGAGGACAGAAAGCGAGGAATAAAGCAGCAAGGAAAATCGATTTGCAGGTTGGACGGTGGAGAGGTGAGCTTTGCTGGACGGTAAAGGGAATAGTCAACGCGTGAGGAAATGGGGCTCAGACAACACACAGAGTGGAGAGCAGAGTGATGCTGGACGGTTTGCAGAAAACGTGGAGAGGGTAAGAAGGTTGAGCGATGGTGAAATTGACGCGCAGAAAAAAGGCTGAGGAGGATCTGATGTAGAGAAAGGGAAGGCGTTGACAGGGGCAGCGAGGCAGCAGACAAAGATAGTGAATAAACCCCGTCCAGAAATCTAAAATTTTTCCTTGAAACTCCGATCTCATACACTTCTTCAATCAAATGGTGCTCAGATCCTTATGCTCCTTTAAATCAAATAATGTCTAGGTTTGCCCACAGTAGGGATTCTAAGGCCAAATCTGGCCCTCGGGGGCTGGATCTGACTCAGATCTTTTTAAAAAAAATTCTGAGTAAACCTGTACCTGCAAAACCAGTCAGATCCCGAAATATATATACACCAAAATTTATAAACCCTTACAGCTTACAACAAATATACAAATTTACAAACTAATTTACAGGTCTAAGGCCCTCATGGCCAGATTTGAATCCATTTTAGCACAATTTTAGAAAATGAAAATTATTTAAGAGAGGCACAAGCCCTAAAAACCCTGCAAAACCACCAATTTCGTAAGATAGATTTGGAATTTAACAAATAATGAGCTTTTCAAATTTATGTTATTTGAGAGTCGGCTGATCCAATCGAAGACTTTCCCAGACGCTCAAAATCTTGAAAAAAAAAAATTCCCTGCACACTTAGATCTGAACTTTAGATCGATAGAGATTTAAGAAAATAACATGAGATCTCTCAAAAAAAAATCAAAATGTCATTTTATGAACCCAGAAAACTGCACAAGATACCTGTATGCAGATTAATTCATGAAGGCCATCAACCATAAAAATTCAAACAAAGTAACAGAGTTTAGAAATGAATCACCACATAGACCCGAGAAGGAACATCAAAATTTGTAACCCCAAAGTCTTTATGCTTTATTCCTCAAAATTTTACAAGAGCTTCTAAGAACAAGTGCACGATCCTGAGATCGGATGACTCAAGACTGACAAAGACCTCTTAATTTATAGGACAAAATCTCCAATGGCTAGTTCAATTGATCCACGTCAATATAATCTCGACCGTTGATAAGATTTGATCATCTTTTAATTTGGACAGTCGAAATTATAAATTTGGGGAAAAAACGAATTTATCATTTAAATTCATTTTAATTAACTCAAAAATACTATTTTTGAGTTAATTACCTCAAATTTTTGACTTTGACTTAACCACCTAGGCCCAAGGGTCCAAAATTTCTTAAAATTCTCAATTTTCCTTTAGCCTGGGACCTTTAAAAATTCATTTTTTAAGGACCAACGAATTTTGCCTTTAAAGAATTTTATCCTAACTTAGGACCCTAAATTAATTAAATTTCTGACTTTTGATTTTTTTTAATTAATTGACTAGAAAATTTAATTAATTGACTCATAGGGGATTAATTATTTTTCCAACCCTCTTTACATGAGATAATACATTTACATACATGAAGGGGGAATACCCATTCGTATAGACCCTCAAATAAATACCCAATTCTGTGACTCAACACATGATCTAGTAGACCAAGTAGCTCAAACTAATTTTACAAGGACTCGATAGAAAACATTAGGACTCACTTAACATGCTGATGACAAAATCCACCCTAGCTTTGGGGTGAGGCTGGAGGGAAAAACTCTGCCGATCACTTACGTGAATCAGTGAGACAAAAAACCTCCTAGGATAGAAATCATCACCAACATACTAGGTTTACCTAGGTTGTTACATACATTGACGGTCTTACTTAGATCATTTACATCATAATATGTAGAATGGGTTTACATTATTCATAAAACTGTCGACTGATGATGGAATCTGAATGACGCTACAACGTCGAACATGACGAATCCCATTTGAAAAAATGGGGGCGTACTGCTATGGGGTAGTTGACAAAGTGTGGTCAACAAATCCATTTTCCGAGAGTTGCAGACTTGGTTGTTGATCATTTGAAGGAGAGAGCAGTTGGTCTCACCTGCTGCTTATTAGCTAGCCCAAGCGCTGGTCAAGCAGAACGTTGGGATATTCAGGAGACAGTTGATCAGGGAGGAGATGCTCCAGTTTGGTGGATCAGGAAGCAAAAATGAGCTGAGGAGAGAGGGAATTTGCTTCATCTACAAAGAACCTTAAGGACCTGACCACTCATGCTTGAGAGATGCAGATGACGTGGTAGAGGTAGAGTAGGAGGACATTCCTTTTGTATGTTAGGATGAGGACTCTTTTTCGAATGAGTCCATGGGGTCATATGAGGATGCTTCTGGGGAGCATGAGCAGTCATGCTGAGTTGATGATAGTAGGTCGGATTTGTATTCCAGTGTACAGAGTGAGCAGTCAGGGGACTCTATGGGAGATATTCAGGATGATGAGTCACTTGTGATGATTCAGCCGGAGTAGCATATGGTGGAGCATGAGCCAGCTGAGGATGTAATATCCCGAATAGAAATAAATAGTAATATAAAGCACATAAACAAGAAAATACAACAACTAGAGAGGCATCACATGAACCAGACACAATATGGAGAACGCTGAGCCGTTTTATTAAGTACTGAAAGATAAAATGAATACAAAGGTGATCAGAATGATGGCACCTTGGCTTGCACTAGGCAAGCGTAGAAATACTCTCAGAATATATCGTGAAATGGTTGCTCCCTCAATGACTGCGTAATCTCCAAGTTGCTGGTGTTGTTGCCGTGCTGCTGCTACTACTGGAATGAACCAACTCTTTGGGGCTGCTCCCCACCTCAGAAAATTGTGAAACTTTGGGAATGGCCTCTCCACCCAATACCCAGAAAAACCCAGAGAGCTTTCTGAAAATGGATGACCTTCGAAAATGACCTCCCTTGAGGTACCCCGATGTCACAATGATAAACGCTGGCCCTGAATGATCTACTGCAAAGGATGGCCTCCAACTCTACCAAAATGATGGAATAGGGAAGCGCTGACCCCTTTCCAACTCTCTCGGGCTGAATCCCCTGATAAGCCCTCAATCTGGAATCTCCTCCTCCAAAGACTGCATCCTCCCTCTCACTGACTATGCTGCATTTGCAAGTGAATAATCCCAATTGTGGCTGCTCCAACTCTCTCCGGTAAATCAAGGATAGAACTCCTCACTCGAGCAGGCACTCGAAGTCCCTCGGGGCTGAGGTTGGGATCTCCGCACGGAGACACCTGATGTGCTGAACAACACTTGCAGACTTTGCTCAACAACAAAACCGTGCTCAATGTCAAAAGACAAATAACATAGATGCATAATCAAAATGAGAGAATGAGGAGCTTCTTCCCCTTTTTGTGCTTTGAGAGCCTTGCTCTCACCCAAGCCCCACCAAACTGCGTTGTCCTTCTTGGCCCACGCTGCCCCTCTCTCACTGCGCTGTCATGGGCCCACGCTGCCACTTCCCTCACGTCGCCACTTCGTCATCCTGGGCCCCACGCTGCCAAATAATTATATGCTCAAGTGACTTTAGGGAATGTTTATTTCCTAAGTGTAGGTTGTGTGTCTCATCACCCACTTTATTAACTGAATTAACTTTAGAAAAGCAAAACTGGCCAAAATTAATATTACCAACTAGCTGCTGCTAATTGGGAATATTACAGTCCTCCCCACCAAAAATTGCTTGTCCTCAAGCAATGCCTGAACAAGCCTCCTCTTTAGCTGATGCTCTCCACCATCACTGTAAAATGTGCCTGGGTCCCAGATGTGCCATTGAATCTTCCCTGTCCTCTGTATCACCCTGATATGGAGGGATCTCTCAATGTCGGGATCCCAAGCCATCCTGTCCAACATGAAGCTCCACCTGCTCCACTCAACATCCTACCATACTAATGAAGTCCACCACTTCATCAATGACTCGCTAAAGCCCGATGGAAGATATACATGATCTCCCCATGTAGTATACAGCTCACCCATAGAGGTTATCGAGCTGTGTAGGGTTGTAATGCTCAAGTATCCTGCTAATCTCGTAGAGGTACCACCATGCTGATACTCCCTGTCATGCGCAGACTGTATCCTCCTCTCCTGAGACCTAGTTGCAGGAGATCTATGAGAGAAAAGCTCATCTGGACCAGGAATCGCCATGATGCCAATACCTACCCCTCCAAATGCAGCTCTGAGTCTATGCAGCAACAGAGAAAGTCTGCCTTGCCATCCGATGAAGGCCTCTTTGTACCCCCATGTGCCAACCCAATAGTGAACTAGATCACTCTCTGTCTTGACTCCGACCATCATGAGACAGAATGGGCTATCAATCAACTGAATCTCTGCATCCCATAGTCGGACCTGCTGCACCATAGCTCTGACAACTGCGGGAATCCCTCCGTGCCTCATCTCTAGTCCCTGCTCGTGACCAATATAGAGGGTCCATATATCATGGGAAATATGATGCATGCTAACCTACCCTGTGTCGGCCACTGTGTAGTACCAATGACTGCTGGAAGCCATTTGTGACAAATAGCCACCCCCTGAATGCAATCAATAGATAGATATTTGATACTCGCAATTGACTTAGATATGTGGATCCCTCCTGTCCCTGCCAACCATCTCCACTGAATCTACCATCCACCCTCTCGATAATGTGTCGATACATTGTCTGGAGCCCAGACATATACTGGGATGCTACCTCTGCTGTACCCAGTATCCTCTGCTCATGCATGGTCTCGACATGCCCTGAGAAAAGAGTGAGACATGTCTCCCTCATGACCCACTCCCCAAGCGTAGGCTCAGCGATGACTGATGTGCCACCCCTACAGAGGATCATCTCATCCCCTAAACTGTGGCTGTCAACTAGCACACCGACCCAATGCCACTGCTGAGAAGTCTCTCCCCTAGTGTGCTGAGTGTCATCCAAATATCTTGGGTGAGCCTCGCGTACCTCACTGCTCATGCCCAAAGTGCCAAAGGACAACAACAAAATCGATTGTCCCCGTGAGTGATGTAGAAGAGGGTTAGGTGCATGAGTCCCCACAGATACCGTCAAGTATCTCTCATCTGTCTCCCCATCGATCCTGGGTGAACTACCCCCAAAGGTATGCTCGGTGTCCCTGTCTGCAAGTCTCCCTGGAGGCAATACTCTAAGACCCTGCTGTGCAGCACCGTACACCCTCGCATACCACCGATCATCCATGTACTCCTCGGCATGCCACTGCACACTGAGGCATACCCCTGTACACTGCTGGATACCCCCTACTACTGTTGTACCACCCTGTACCGTCTCATGCCTTGTCTGTGTCAAGGCATCGGTCACTCATCACGTGTTCTCAATGTGATGTAGGACACTCCTACTCCACAATGAAATCCCACACACTACGACACACCACCATGCAACTCCATGTCCACCGGTAGTCCACTGCTCAATGCTAGATGCTCCCACACATCCTTGGATGTGATGGCCTAGATTTGTGTCTTTACATGTCGGACCACCCCCAATTGGTATCATCACCTCCATTGTCGCATCGCTATACCCACCGATGAATGGATCATCACTCCAAACCCTCCCTGAGGGGTCCGAGAAGTGAATCTCCCTATGTGTCAATAGTGATACCACCACTGCTCGGCTCCGCTGTGACCTCTGTGCCCCACACAAAGGTGAAGAATCCTTGGCTCCATACAAGGCACCATCTGGTGGCCTGCCAATGCCACCTCCTCCGACAAGCTCCTGCCAAGGTATGTTGATCACCCTGTGACCCCGCGTACAAGTGTCATACCAAGACAACCTAGGGAGTCTGCCCATAAACTGGTTGGCCACTGGAGTTGACTAAAACTCCCCTAGCGAATGTGCATGCTCAACTGTTAGGCCAACTGTACCCTCCAAGACATAGTCAACCGACCTGCCTGGGAAAGGACAGGTAGTCCCACCTAGATTCCAATGCCAGTCTGGGGTTCCTGTATTCCCAGCACCTGGAAACTCCTGTTGAACTACACCCAGGTCCACCACTATCTCCATAACCCACTCCACCAGGTACCAACTCAAAATCTCTCGCCATCCAACCTCAACATGTGAATGCTGCACCCTGTGCAACTCTGATCGTCTCATCCCGCTATCCCAGTCAACGTATGAGATCTGACTAGGTGGCTCCGCCTCTCTCTCTCCAATGGAAAGAGGTGACCCAACAATGCTGCTAGCCCTGTCTATGCATGCCTGAAGGGGGCTGCTCTGACATTCCATTGTGCCCTCTAGCTGTACCATTAGGGAATCCAGTCGTTCCCCAATGTGGGCCAACTTGGCCGCTGGCTCGGCACAAACCACTCTCATGCCCTCTAGCTCCTCGTTCTCTAACAAAATAGCCTCTCGTACTGATGTGGCCTTCCCTTTCAAAACTAGAAGGTTGGCTCGAAGCTGATGACACCGTTGTGTGCGACCATCGTCCAATACCTCTGTATCTCTTAGTGCCTCATCAAAGGTGGATACATCTCCTGGCACCTCACCCATCTGCCGCGCGCTGCTACCACCCGAAGACTCAAACACTACCTCGGTCATCACCTCAATGGATGGCACTACTGGGGTAAGCTTTACTCTCTCTACTAAGATGTCAACCGATATGGTCAAAGAAGTCTCCAACACAGGTGACCCCTGCGTCATACTGGGTGTATCCATATGCTCCCCATGATCCTGTGTGCCCTCATCCTCCAAGTGCGAGGTAGCCATTTTGATGGCTTCCCCCTTCATTTTTCGGTCAAGCTGGAAAGAGGTATCCAGCTTTTCCACCCGATCCCGAACCGTGTAATCAGTGGATCCATCATACGTGGGAAAAGGTGTCCTCCCAGTGGTACGCTGCAACTCTGAACTCTGCGTGCTAGACCCCCCACTGTTCCTTCCTTCTTCATCCTCCCTAAGCTGACAGTAATCTCCGAAGGGCAAAGCCGCTCTGAAGTTTTCCCCCATGGACTGCCATTCGCGAAAATAATCTCCCAAGGGTATATGATCATGCCGCCTACCTTTCTCACTCGGTACTGGAGGTAAGAATGTAGGCATCGTGATCCTGGTTGGCCTACTGAAGGCTGGTGGGTGAGTGGCTGGTAAAGGGTGGTCACATTGTTGTGAAACCCCCAAAGTCTCCCCAACTAGGGATTCCTGATGGATGCTCTCATTCTTATTCTGTTGTTTGAGTCTTTCCAACATTCCCTTCTGTCCTTTGGCTAAATCATTTAGGCCTTAAAAATGTTACCAAAGGTTGCTTCCCCTTTTCTCTTTGACTCCCCCATATTTGCCACCTCTACTGCCTTTGATGGGTAAGATTTTGCCTACCCTCTTTGTTCATAGAAAAATATCCCCACGGCTGAGCCAAGAACGAAGCTTCGATACCATTATAATATCCCGAATAGAAATAAACAATAATATAAAGCACATAAACAAGAAACTACAGCAACTAGAGAGGCATCACATGAACCAGACACAATATGGAGAACGATGAGCCATTTTATTAAGTACTGAAAGATAAAATGATTACAAAGGTTATCAGAATGATGGCACCTTGGCTTGCACTAGGAAAGCGTAGAAATACTCTTAGAATATATCGTCAAATGGCTGCTCCCTCAATGACTGCGTAATCTCCAAGCTGCTGGTGTTGTTGCCGTGCCGCTGCTACTACTGGAATGAACCAACTCTTTGGGGCTGCTCCCCACCTCAGAAAATTGTGAAACTTTGGGAATGGCCTCTCCATCCAATACCCAGAAAAACCTAGAGAGCTTTCTGAAAATGGATGACCTCCGAAAATGACCTCCTTTGAGGTACCCCGTTGTCCCAATGATAAACACTGGCCCTGAATGATCTACTGCAAAGGATGGCCTCCAACTCTACCAAAATGATGGAATAGGGAAGGGCTGACCCCTTTCCAACTCTCTCAAGTTGAATCCCCTGATAAGCCCTTGATCCGGAATCTCCTCCTCCAAAGACTGCATCCTCCCTCTCACTGACTATGTTGCCTCTGCAAGTGAATAATCCCAACTGCGGTTGCTCCAACTCTCTCCAGTAAATCAAGGATAGAACTCCTCACCCGAGCAGGCACTCGAAGTCCCCTGGGGCTGAGGTTGGGATCTCCGCACGAAGACACCCGATGTGCTGAACAACGCTTGCAGACTTTGCTCAACAGCAAAAGCGTGCTCAATGTCAAAAGACAAATAACATAGATGCATAATCAGAATGAGAGAATGAGGAGCTTCTTCCCCTTTTTATGCTTTGAGAGCCTTGCTCTCACCCAGGCCCCACCAAACTGCGTTGTCCCTCTTGGCCCACACTGTCCCTCTCTCACTGCGCTGTCATGGGCCCATGCTACCCACGCTGCCACTTCCCTCACGTTGCCACTTCGTCATCCTAGGCCCCACGTTGCCAAATAATTATATGCTCAAGTGACTTTAAGGAATGTTTATTTCCTAAGTGTAGGTTGTGTGTCTCATCACCCACTTTATCAACTGAATTAACTTTAGAAAAGCAAAACTGGCCAAAATTAATATTACCAACTAGCTATTGCTAATTAGGAATATTACAGAGGAGGAGGCTATGCACATCATGCATGATAGTCCTTTGGGGGAGAGATAGATGGGGGCTCACATTGAGTCTGTGATTGATATGTGGGTAACCTTAGGGTTAGCCATTGAGGAGGAGCAGACAGATGCACAGACATCTAGTACAGTAGTTGCAGATACTTATCCTTAGGAGATGTTGGAGGTTGATGGGAGAGTTCTGTGGGATGCTAGTAGACAACAGGAGTATGACATTCCTGATCAGGAGAGGGAGGAGATGTTAGAGATGGTGGTGCATCCATCTTTGGGCCGACCCAATGATGAGGTGCCGGTATATGCACATACAGTTAGCAGGGCTACAATACTTTCAGGGAGCAACACTCTCCAAGAGTACATCGATGGGGCTTACAGCATATCTTGCCCACTTTGGCCTATTATAGAGAGAGGGGCCTTCTTTTTCAAGCAGTTCTTGTTGACAGGCGGGACAGAGAAGCATGAGTTGAATTTGGGTTGGCGACAACACTCCAAACGTGTTCCATGTGCACATGTCACTACATTGGATTCTTCTTTTGGGATAGGTTGGCGGGGGATCATGAGTTGGTACCCTATTTATGGTACGATCTTCTTCGTAGGGAGCATAGCGGAGCAAGGACCCTTAGACATAACAAATGTTGCAGCTTCTAGTTGGCCATGGGGCACAGCTCGACAACTCTTCAACATTCCATCCCGACTTCAGGAGAGCAGGGTTAGCATGAGATTGAGTCAGGAGTTGGATTGGAGAGAGGTGATGAGTTGGTACGCATTTGGTGGGCTAGCTTATAGAGTCAAAGCTAAGGCACAGCAGGAGCCATGGAGAATTGATGCTTATTGGTGGTCTTCGCTTCATGGGGCAGCAACTATAGCCAGAGGTAGTGCGCAGTCCGAGCCATGGGATTCAGGCGATGATTGGCCATGGTGGCATTGGGATCCAAGAGGATTGATTGATGATAGGTGCGGTGAGAGATCAGTTTGGGATCCCGACATTGAGGGGTCTGTTCCGGGTAGCTTGACATAGGAGCATTGCGCACTCAAGGGTTTGTATGGGATCTAGGCATTGGGTCTCAGTTGCATCAGGCCAGCAGGGTGGGCCACATATTTGGATTGCTTGAGGGCAAGCAATCTTGGGGCGGAAGGTCTGTAATTTTCCTTTTTTTGGTGTTCCTTATGATAGGGTTAGGATGGACTTCTAGAGTTGGGAGCAGATAGGTCACGGGTACAAGTTGGGGTCATTAGTAGGCCTAGGGGATTTTTGGAGGAGTTTTGAGGAGTTTTTATGAGGGCCAGTGGCATTCGCATGATATATTCCATCAACTGGACAGTTTTCCTTTTGTTCCGGTGCATTCCGACAACTTTCGGAAAACTAAGTTATTTTTGGGCTTAACTCAATTAATTACGCTCAAGGTGACATTCCGGGAGGAATATGTAATAGAACACCTTAGTGTAATAGCTCATTGGAACCAGAACGAGAATACCTACATGATGGGACGGTTGGACACGGGTTTCAGTGACCTGACGAGACATGGTAGCCGATTTACTCTTTCCAGCATTAAAAAGGAATATTCTAAGTGGAAAATAAGAGGGAAAAGTGCTCCATGATTAAAATAATAATAAAATAGAACGCTCTAGAGGGGTCCATGAGATCTATAAAAGAAGAGGAGGAGGAAATTGAGGAACATCTTGGATTTGATATCTTTTCTTGTATGTGAGGTTGAGAACCCAGTTCTCTACTCCATTGGTAACCCCAAGACGGAAACCCTCGGGTGATTGAGAGAGATTGGCTTGCACTCAACTCCCTTTGGTGAATTCATCCAGAATTCACAGGTGTGTTCAATAGTGCATTTCAGTTCAGTTTGGAGGTTGGTACAATGCCGCAGATTATATTGGAGTACTAGCATCAACCAGGAGAGCGTAACCCCTTTAGGATTGCGCAGAGGCAGCCAAGACTGCGCAGTGATTGCGCAGTTCAGTTTGGTGTGGGTGCTAGGAGTGAGGAGTGCAGAGGAGACTCAACAGGAGATTCAAAGGGGAGGCTAGCCACCTCATACTAGGGTATTTAGCAGCATTCCAGAGGAAGTTTCCAGTAGATTGCACTAGTGGTTTGATTTCCCTAGCAGAGCAGCGTTCCAAGCCCAAGAGGGCCAATTTTCGAGGTCAATATTTCAGAAAACCCTTGGCGGGTTTTTGTGGGTTTGTTGAGGAGAGTCCGATGTCCAATTCCTAGAATTTTCTAAGCACAAGAGGCAACCCAACCAACAGTCCGAAGTCAGCCAACAACAACATTTTCTGGACTGGGTAGTGCAATGATTGAGCCACGCAGAGCTACTTCCAGAAGAGATTTTTGCTAGGATTCGAGTTGCCCTTCAGCCTTCCTTGAGCAGGCCCAGGCGCAATCTTTTCAACACCATACTTGTACTCTTTCTCGGCATAATAATAAAATGGATCAACACTGATTTTGGCTCCATTTTCTATGTTTAACGGTGTTTTTATTTTTGCCATAGTTTCTTGTCTATTTTTCCTTTTATTACTGTTTAATCCCAATTTGGGATATTACATAATTGCAAGAAAACCAAGTCCCCCTCCTCAAATTGCCTCTCAATCCTGTGCCTATCTTCATACATCTTTTGCTGATTTTGAGCTGTCAATATGTTATCCTTGAGAGCCTTGAGGATGTCTTGGCTCTCTTGGATCCAATCTTTGGCCTTTGGGGCCTAGCTGTCTCCAAAAACAATGTCAGCAAAAGACAAAGCATCATGACCATACAAGGCACAGAAGGATGACATATCAATGGACATGTGCTAGGTGGTGTTGTAGCAGTACTCGCCTAGGTGTAGCCACCAATCCATGCTCTCTTCTGCTCGGTCACGTAGTTCCGAATATAGCCCTCCAACCATTTGTTAAGCCTCTCAATTTGACCATCGGTCTGGGGATGGTAACTCGTGCTCGGGGTGAGTTCAGTTCCCACTAATCTAAAAAGCTCCTGCCAAAATGTCCCCATGCACCAACTGTCTCTGTCATTGACTATAGTCTTAGGGAGTCCACGCAAACGAAAGAACTCCCTGAATAACAACTCTGCCACCTGAGATGCTATATACCGGGCGATATGGTGAAGAAGTGAGCATATTTGGTTAGTTGGTCTACCACCACATATATACAATTCTCCCCCTGCATCACTGGAAGCCCCGTGATGAAATCCATGGAGATACTCTCCAATTTCCCCTCAGGTATGGGGAGTGGCTACAACAACCTAGCTTGTTGGGTCATCTCCCCTTTGTTCCTCTGGCAAGCCTCACACTCCTGCAAATACCTCAACACATCCTCCTTGAGGCCCTTCCAGGTGAAACACTCCTTGAATGTCATGTATGTCTTCTTGAACACCAGGTGACCTGGTAATGGGGAATCATGAGCTGGCTGGAGTATCCTCTCTCTCCACTGTGAGCCCGACACCCAGTATATGTGCTCCTTGTAGTATTTGATCTCGGCCATCACCTTATAGCGTTCATCTATGTGTGTACCCTCCAAAATCTCACATGCCCTCCTATCTTTGGAGTACTCCACCAACAACTATGCCTTCCAGTCATGGAATATGCTCATGAGTGAAAGAGTTGTGGGTCTCCTGGATAGTGCATCCGCTAACATGCTGCGCTTGCCCCTGACATACTCAATGTCGAATTCGTAGGCCTTCACCTTACTGACCCACCTCTGTTTTCTGTCATTGAGGCCCTGCTGCTCCATAATGTGGCGAAGACTATTGTGGTCTTCCTTCACCTAGAACCTGTTACCCACCAAATACAGCCAGAATTTGGCCAACGCATGCATGATGGCCAATATCTCTTTGTTGTAAATAGAATACGGCCTCTCATGCGGAAAGAGCCTCTGGATCTCGAAAGCGATGGGGTGTCAATCCTGAGACAATACCTCACCAACCCCCTCTCCTGATGCATCACACGCCAAGGTGAACGACTGCGTGAAATGCAGGAGTGCCAAAACTGGGAAACTATTCATCAACTCCTTGAGGTGATCAAATGCTAACTGTGCTCCATCGGTCCATGCAAAAATCCCCTTCTTGGTCAAATTCGTGAGGGGAGTGGCCAACTGGGATAAGGCCTTTACGAACTTCCAGTAGTAGGTGCATATGCCCAAAACTCCCCTCAACTCTATCACATCCCGGCGCTCGGGCCAATCCCAAATGGCCCTGATATTCTCCTCATGTACTCTCACTCCATCTGCGCCAATAATATGTCCCAAGTAGAGAATCTCGGTCAGCCCAAACTCACACTTGGACAACTTGGCGTCAAATTGCTGCTCCAAAATACGCAACACCACCTCCAAGTGCTGCAGATTCTTTTCCCACGTCTTGCTATAAATCAGTATGTCTTCGAAAAAAACTAGCACGAACTTCCACAACTGCCCATGGAACACATGGTTCATACATGACTGGAAAGTGGCGGGTGCGTTGGTTAGCCCAAAGGGCATAACCAAAAACTCAAAATGCCCATAGTGGCACCTGAAAGCTATCTTAGGGATGTCCTGATCCCTCACCCTGACCTGGTGGTACCCTGAGCGCAAATCTATCTTAGAGAAGTGCTTGGATCCTCTAAGCTCGTCCATCAAATCATCAATGCGCGGGATGGGGTAGCGTTTCTTCAGGGTATTCTTATTGAGCGCCCTGTAATAGATGCACATGTGCAAAGTTTCGTCCTTCTTCTTCACCGGAACAACTCAGGAAGTCAAGGGGCTAGAACTCGGCCTAATGTGACCCAACACCAACAACTCTTTAATGTCACGCTCAATCTCGTCCTTGTAGGCCTTCAGATGCCTGTAAGGAGTGTCAATAACTACCTGCATTCTAGGCTCTAGCTCAATGGTGTGCTCAAACCCCTTGTTAGGTGGCTGCCCTGGTGGAATGTCCCCAAACACTATCGGTTACCTGTCCAAGATGGCCTGAATGTCTGGGTGTGGTGGCTTGGGCTGTGTGAAAATTTCTGAAAGTTACTTTATGCAGATATCTACTATTAGATCTAGTTATGCTTCTCCTACTTAAATAAGTTATTAATTTTGAATATTCAGATTAACATCGAATCAAACACATAACAAACTTTCACTGATTCAGATCTAGAAAAGAAAAGTACATGCACACATAGACAAAGTGACACATAGGATTTTCTGGACAGTTGTCCCCGGAAAAACGCAATGCGAGAAAACCGGTCTCCTGGATGCTGAAGGGTTTATATTATTAAGTAGTTTTCTGAATACAGCAAATTTGGGCACCACACTGGTTAACCCGACAGAGAAAAGTATAGATCTGTAGCTAACCTGCTGTTCTGAGACTAAAACTTTGACTGATCCACACCCTCAAATGGGATTTACAAGACTCAGCTAGATCTTGGCCCTAGAAACCCCAACGTTGCCCCTGAAGCCCTTGCGTCAACCTAGACAACCTCTGCGTGCCTATGCGTTGGCCTGGAGAGGGCTACGTAACCCCAGAATGGGTGACGCAAACCCGACGCTGCCCCTGAGGGTCTCTGCGTAACCTAGATGGGTCCCCTGCTGCCCAGCGCTGCCCCAGAAGGGACTGCGTAGCACTTGCATAGATAAAGTTGCCTCTGCGCTGCGCAGCTACTGCCCTCTCTGCTGCTGCTGGCTCTGCTTCTCTGTGCTGCCTCTGGAAGCTGCTCTCTGCCTCTTGATGATTCTAGACACTAGGATCAGACCATCCCCTTTGCCTAAAATACCCCTCTCTGCAGCTGAAACACTTCTGAAAATTCTTAGCAAACCTTGCCCTAGAATTTCATCTTAGTCTCAGTGCTCCACCTCCGTATGTGTGTTCTCCAACTGACCCCAAGCCTTTCCTTTATAATTTCTCGTTGTGAAACCAATGGCCATGATCAGATCTTGAATCAATGGCTAAGATTAAAAGAAAGCTTGATCCGTGTGACTTAAGTCAATTTCATCAAATGTTTAATTTAATTAACTTTAATCTTTTAATTTTCCTAAGTTAGACTTAGGGTCCTTAATTAAAAATATTAATTAATTAAATATCTCCCAAACCAGATAGAATTTCCTAAATCCTTTTCTGGGTCTTGGAGATCATGTGTAGTCTTGTCCCTCCACCAAGTTTCAGGGCTAGAGCACATCTGATGCTACCCCAATACACAAAATCTCAACATTCCCTCTTAGCATGGAGTGTGCTCTAGCAATACATCACACTATGTATCACAAGATATTGGCATTGGTCTTTGTGCTGCTGATGCTTGGTCTGCTACCCTTCATCACTACACTACTGTTGCCATTCTGTACTACTGCCCATGACGCAGCCACCGCCACTGCCGCATCTGTACTGCAGCTCCCTCTTAATCTGCTGCATCATGTTGCCACCTTCTGCACTGCAACTTCAGTTGTTGAGAGAAACAACTGAATCTCCTCCCCAATATTTGACAAACAAGTTAGTTGGGTTGCATCTACATCACTGAAGCTCCTTTGGTTGCTCATCTGTGCTAACATCTCGAGGATGATGCATAGCTACAGCCCTGCACTGCGTAAGCAGTCCTCCAACTGTGTTGCTGAAGTCACATCAGCCTTTGCACTGAAGTCCTTTATGTTGTTGTTGCACTGTGCTGTCCTCCCGAAGCCTCCATGTTGCTGCAGCTCTGCTCTGCATAAGCAACTTTGCTCTGCGCTGCTGAAGTCACATCAGCCTCTGCGCTGCTCCTGTTACGTTATTGCTGCATCTGCAATGCACTGCTCCCATCAACCTTCAACTACGCCTCTGCTTCATCTGTGATTCTCTGCACCAAATGCTCCTCCTGTCCCGCTACTGTCTTAAGGCCCCCGTAGCTCGGATGTGATCCAAGAGATGAGCTGCTCAAGCATCTCGCCTCATTTTGTAGCTCCTCTACAGATCCATGTCGCCCCACTTTCGTGGTTCATGAGCGCTCATGGCTACATCATCTTCTGACCCATCATCCACCATAGCAACCTTGGAAGTAGAAGATTCCTTGCCCTTTTTCTTCTGAGGAAAATTGCTGGTGAAATCTCCTAGTTTTCCGCACTGGAAGCACTTGATCTTTGATAGATACTTCTTCTTCTTCCCTTGCTGCCTCGTTGATGCCAAGGCATCTTCTTCCTCTTCCTTCTTTACTTTGCTGGACCCCGTGTTGTACTGCCTCTTGGTGAGTCTGCAGAGTTCTTCTTGACGAAGGATTTCCCACATATTGTCCCAGTCGGGAAGGTCCGCTCTTCCCAAGACACTTTGGACAAAGGTTTACCACTCTTCTGTGACTGCATTGAGTGCAATCCTTACTAATACATCATCCTCCACCTTTGCTCCCATGGCAGACAATTGATCTCTGATCGCCTGTAATCTGAAGAGGAAGGGCTCTATCTCTTCTCCCTTGGTCATCAGGAATGACCGCAACTGATTCTCCTCTAGACAGACTTACCCTCATATAGGGCAATTAAGGCCTTCCACATCTCATTGGCCGTTTTCTTCTCGGAAATATGCGGAACAATATGGTATTTAACCCCATCCATAATAAAACGTTTGGTATGTGCCGCAACTTCCTCATGCTTCTTTAGGATATTTGCAGCGGTCGACGTACCTAGGACTTTTTCTGCATGGTCTCTTAGACCGTAAGCCTCCATGACTACTAGGATTCTGGCTTTCCAGACTGCAAAGTTGGACAGACTGTCCAACCTATCCTGATCACGTAGTCCATGAGGTGCCATTTGCTCATATCTACTCTGTCGGAGCTTCCTCTCCCCACTTCTCTACTGAAATTTGGATTTAGGGTCCTTGGCGAGAAAGGCACCCTCTGCGCCCTGACTACTGATTTCCTCTCTTGGAAATCTGCCAATCAAACGGTTCAGCTCTCTTCAATCCACTGATCGATTTGCTAGTTTCTTTGCCTAGAAACCCTCTAAGAAGCTAATCTCCTCTCGCTCTTTGTCTCCCAGTGCTTAGGCTAAATTATGAATCTTCAGAAATTTAACCCCGCCAACAACTTCTGAAGCTCTCCAGCTCTGCTTCCGGCACTTCTGAATGAGGCAGCTTTAGATCTGCGTCACCCTAGCTGACCTCTGCGTGAGCAAACAATCCCAGCGATGTCTCTGTGCTGCCTCTACATAGTAAGTATGTGGGCCTGCATGGAGACTGCATAGGACTGCATCACCTTGACCTTTGTGTGGCTCTGCTCCCTCTGAAATTGTGTTGTCCCTTCAGATTTGGCTTTCTGCTGCTCTCTTTGCTACTCTTTGCAGCAAGGATTCTTCAGTCTTTTGCTGGTGACCCTGTTAGATCTGCAATCACTCTGATACCATGTGAAAATTTCTGAAAGTTACTTTATGCAGAAATCTACTGTTAGATATGGTTATGCTTCTCCTACTTAAATAAGTTATTAATGTTGAATATTTAGATTAACATCGAATCAAACACATAATAGACTTTCACCGATTCAGATATAAAAAATAAAAGTACATGCACACATAGAAAAAGTGACACAGGATTTTCTGGACAATTGTCCCCAGAAAAACCTAATGTGGGAAAAAAGGTCTTCTGGCTGCTGAAGGGTTTATATTATTAAGTAGTTTTCTGAATACAGCAAATCTGGGCACCACACTGGTTAACCTGATAGAGAAAAGTATAGATCTGTAGCTAACTTGTTGTTCTAAGACCAAAACTTTGACTGATCAACACCCTCAAACGAGATTTACAAGACTCAGCCAGATCTTGGCCCTAAAAACCCCAGCGCTGCCCCTGAAGCCCCTGAGTCAGCCTAGACAGCCTTTGCGCTAGCCTGGAGAGGGCTACATAACCCCAGAATGGGTGACGCAGACCCTACGCTACCCCCGAGGGTCTCTACATAACCCATATGGGTCCCTTGTTGCCTAGCGCTGCTCTAGAAGGGATTGTGTAGCTGAAGCTGCCTCTGTGTTGCGCAGCTGCTGGCCTCTCTGCTACTGCTACCTCTACTTCTCTGTGCTGCCTCTTGCTGATTCTAGGCACTAGGATCAAACCATCCCCTTTGCCTAAACTACCCCTCTCTGCAGCTGAAACACTTCTGAAAATTCTTAGCAAACCCTGCCCTAGAATTTCAACTTAGCCTCAGTGCTCTGCCTTCGTGTATGTGTTCTCCAACTGACCCCAAGCCTTTCCTTTATAATTTCTCATTGGGAAACCAACGACCATGATCAAATCTTGAATGAATGGCTAAGATTAAAAGAAAGGTTGATCTGTGTAACTTCAGTCAATTTCATCACATGTTTAATTTAATTAACATTAATCTTTTAATTTTCCTAAGTTAGACTTAGAGTCCTTAATTAAAAATATTAATTAATTAAATATCTCATAAATCGGATGGAATTTCCTAAATCCTTTTCTGGGTCTTGGAGATCAGGTGTACTCTAGTCCCTCCACCAAGTTCTAGGGCTAGAGCACATCTGATGCTACCCCAATACACAAAATATCAACAGACTGTCCCCTAACCTCCGAAATCCTAAACTCCACTGCCCATGCTATATTCACATGCCTTAAGTCAGCCTCCATCCTATGCGATGAAGTTGTCTGTCGAGGATAGGAATGCATTCCCTAAAGGACTACCAACTTGCCATCCGACTCGGTGAACTCCTTGTCTAGTTTCCTCCAATCAGTGGTGACTCGGCCAAGGGAGTAGAGCCACTGGACACCCATCACTACGTTGGTGTTCAGTACATCCACAACTAAGAAATGATCTATCATCGAGTAATTCCCCATGGTCACAGTGAAAGAAGGAACATACCGGGTGCACTACATAGTCATGTCCCTAGGCACTAGAACTGGAAACCCTTGAACTTCGTTGTAGTGATACCCATCCTCTAGACCATCTGAGCATCGATGAAATTGTGGGTGGCCCCACTGTCTACTAGGACCGAGATACGTTGTTCCTGAGCTGTGCCTCGGATTCTCAAACTAAAAAATTTGGGAATCCCTCACAAAGAAGCAAGGACTCCCCCAGATGGTGCAAAAGGTGCTCCCCCAGGCAGTGGTGGTGGTGGTGGTCCCCTCTCTGCCTAACCATTGCTATCTCCCTCGCCATACTTCAACTCCACATCATCCTCGTGGTCACTATCTGAGAAGACCTCGATATAGTGTACCTTGCCTGTTGTGCATCAATGGCTTGGTACCCATGACTCCCGACAAGTAAAGCATAGTTTCCTCCTCCGAAGGTCTCCCTTGGTCTCCTCATCTAACTGCCCACACCCTTGGGTTGCTCAGTGTGCTGGGTGCCTAGTGTCACTCCCCTTCTGTGGGTAGGGAGTACGTGATGGAATGGGTGCCCTAGTCTTGAGGATGCCCCCCTACAAATCTTTGGCACAAGTCATGGCCTACTGTAAGGTAGAGGGTCTGCGAGACTTCACCAATCCACGCAATGGCTCAAGTAACCCCTCAATAAATCTATACACTCTCCTAGCATCGGAAAAGTTTGGCACCATAACTGAAACCCTCCAAAACTCCAATATATAGTGTTCTGGGTGATCAATCTGCCTAAGTTGGATCAACTCCCTGAAGTGAGCCTCTGTGTCTCTTCGTTCAAAATGCTCCACTACTCTTCATGTGAATTCCTCATAGGAGGTCACACTGGCATGCCCTAGAGTGGACAAGCCATGGAACCACCAATCATGTGCCTCCCCCTCCAAGTGCAAGGTATCCTTTATTATGGCTTCCAACTTTGTCATCCGATTAAGCTAGAAATAAGTATCCAACTTCTCCACCGAACCTCGAGTTGTGCACTTGGTAGTGCCATCATATATGGGGAAATACATCCTCCCAATTGCGCACTGCAACTCTGAACTCTATATGGCCAGACCTCCATTGTTCATGCCCTTCTCATTCTGTTTGAGCTTACAATAATCTCTGAAGGACAAGACTGGCTTGAAATCTTCCCCCATGGATTGCCACTCCCTGAAATACTCTCCCATGGGCATCTGGTCATTCGGTCCACCTTGCTCACTAGGTGACGAGGGTAGGTAAGTATGCAGCATGGTCCTAGTTGGCCCATTGAAAGATGGTGGGTGAGTGGCTGGTGAAGGGTGGTCATATTGTTGCAAGGCCCTAGAAGTCTCTCCAAATAGAAAATCACGATGAATGCTCCTGTCCCTATTCTGTTGCTTAAGCCCATCCAACATCTCCTTCTGCCCCTTAGCTAGATCACTAAGGGCCTTCAAGAGGCTATCAAATGCCATTTCCTCCTTACTCTTGGGCTCTACCATATCTTCTACTACCATTGCCTTCCCATGTGCTTCAGTATCAGGTGTAATCTCCAACTCCCTCTCCATGCTTCGGTACCTCTATCTCCCATAGGTATTGTTCTACATGTCCTCCTCATTCATAGGAAAGTCTCCCACGACTGAGCCAAGACCTGAGCTCTGATACCACTGTAATCTTCCAAACTAGGAAAAACAATGATATGCAAAGCAAACAATAAATACAACACCATAAAATTTAAATATTCAGTGCACGCCCATTTAAAAACCATAAATGATAACCAACTTAGCCATTTTATTAAGAAATGAGAGAAATAGTACAATAGTGTGGAAGAGGTACACTGGGGCTTGCCTCAATGGCAAGCGTGACAATGCCCAAGTAATAAAGTGACAAGCCCAATTGGTAGAATCAACTGTTGCAATGATGCCCTGCGCTGCCCCAGTAAAATTGCACTATATGGTGGAAAGATGTTGCCGGAAACCCCTACTCCGGTGCTCAGAAAAGTCTACAAAATTAACCCCAATCTCCTCAAACAAAACCAACCAAAACCTAGAAAGGGTTTGTCATGGTTTTGACCCCTGAAATTCAGACCTCAAGTACCATTACCACGTCCTCCTTCAACTGCTGGAAAACATGGCCTGCCTGCAACTCCAACAACATCCCTCCCAAATCACTCCAAAAATGTTTAGATACACTCCTCCAAGGTTCTCCTTATTTCTCCCAACAAATTCTTGCCCCACAACTTGATCCACAAACTCCCACGTGTTCCCAATGAGAGGCTTTTGCGTTGGCCCTAGAAGTTGCAATTTGTACTGCTCTCAAGCAACCTTCTCCTACTCCCAAACTCCTCCCAAAGGCTAGTATCCCACTGAAGCTCCTTTACCAAAATTCTCCCGCCAATTTCACACTGGAAAGCCCCTGAAACAACTCCCACGTATTCCCTTCCTGCATCCTCCTGGAATACGCACAAGCTGGGTAAATGGCTAAGTGATAAGTTATGATTTCCTTCCAGCTCTCCTCCAAAATGGTATGATGGGACCTCCCATGGTGGCACTCGAAGTCCACAGAAGAAAGGGTGAGTTCTCCACTTGGAAAACTATATTCTAAACAACAAATGACTTGGCTAAGAAGCTTGAGCAACTAGAGTGAGTTCGATTGGAAAAATATCCAAAATGAGGCTAAGCCTCTCCTATTTATAATTTGTGGGCCTTATTTCCCCACGTGGGCCCCTCCATCTAGCCTTTCGACCTCCCTCCTTAGCTAATCGAACTTTTTCCTTAGGCACATGCGTTTTTCCTCATGTGTGTGGCCCCCATGTTCTATCAACAAAACATTACGGCCTCCCTTTTTCCCAAAATTTTGTGGGTCCCATGGCCTCCCAAAAATGTTAAAATTGTGGAAAATGAACCTGTGACAAATTAATTTAGGAAGGGACATTACAAATTCCACCTAGAGATAACTCAATTAAATTAACTGATCATCATTTAAAATTTTCCTAAGTCTAACTTAGTAAAATTGGTTAATTAATAGTAATTAATTGAGAAAGGTGAGAATTCTCTAAAAACTCGCACAAATCGACTTGGAGATGATCTCAACCACCGATTAAGTTTTAATCGTGGTTGTTGAAGTCTCAACTAGAGATTATAAGAAGAGGTCGATGGGTAGATGCAGCTAACATGATCCAGGTGGATATTGGTGGCCACCTGCCTATTCCACTTGGAGCCCCACCATTGTTTCTTTCAGTTTTTCAGTTTCCTTAATAATAGCACAGTTTACTATTTTTAGCAGTTTTTCGGGTCTTGAACTTCCAGAGCCGTTTTGAGGTCCTAAACGACGTTTTTTGGGCATCGCTTTTCCGACGAATATGATTTAGTTTCGAAATCTACATTCGCGGTCAGCAGTTGTAGTCCTTAGATAGATCTTTCTAACGATGTATCATGTGCGTCAAACGGAGATAGTATGCCAAAGTTACGACCCTAAGAAATTGATGCACCAATTTACCCTAACGGGGCCCATATTCTGGCGTTTCATCTCCTAGGGTTAGGTTTTTGGATGTTTAGGGTTTTCCATTGTTTCTCAATAATATATAGGATGTCGAGCCTCATTGTAAGAGGGATTTCAGAGGCCTGTCGCCGCCACATCTCTTCTCAGAGATAAGCTATTAGCGCCCTAGCTAGTTT
>JAXQQM020066045.1:0-64927 GCA_034641835.2 Pinus albicaulis
CCGACGCCTTGTAGACGTCAGAACTGCGACAACCCAGAAACGTCGGAAGAGAGACAGTATGAAAACGTCGGAAGAGCGACGTTCCAAACGTCGGACCACATATCATCGGCATTGCGACATCTTCCAGACATCGGAAGAGTGACGTCCAAAACGTCGGACAATGTTTAGTCAGAATTGCGACAGTTTAGAAGCGTCGAAAGAGCGACATCCAAAACGTCGGACCACGTTTAGTCGGAATTGCGACGGTTTACAAGCGTCGGAAGAGCGACGTCCAAAACATCGGACCACGTTGGGTCGGAATTGCGACAGTTTACAAGCGTCGGAAGAGCGACGTTCCAAACGTCGAACCACATTTCATCGGAAGTGCGACAGTTTACAAACGTCGGAGGCGCGACGGTTTGTGAGACGTCAGAAGAGTGACGCTTGTTCGGAACGACGGAAGAAGTGTCGATAGTGCGACACTTTTTACGTGCGTCGGAACGGCGATGGCATGACAAACCACGGTTTTTCCGCCCCCGAACTGTCGCTCTTGTGACGACTATGTGTCGGAATAGCGATGAATTGGCCGTCGAAATTTCCGCCAAATTCTCTAGTGGTAGAAGAAAGACAACACTGCCAAAAAAACTTGTAATTTGTCATGGCCAAGAACCTCCTTCATCTATAAGCAAAAGGTTAAGGTGCCTCCTTCATCTACAAGTAGAGGGCGATGGCCAATGTTGACTTGAAGAATTGCAAAACTGACTGTAAGCACAGGTTTGTTTTTTTTACTAGACAGTGAAACAGTGACTCAAGGTTTCTGAGGGAAAGTGGTGATCAAAACAGGGCTAAGATCAGAAATGTTCAAATCAAGAGAAAGCAGAGGGTTAAGGCGCCTCCTTCATCTACAAGTAGAGGGCGATGGCCAATGTTGACTTTAAGAATTGAAAAACTGACTGTAAGCACAGGTTTTTTTTTTTACTAGACAGTGAAACAGTGACTCAAGGTTTCTGAGGGAAAGTGGTGATCAAAACAGGGCTAAGATCAGAAATGTTCAAATCAAGAGAAAGAAGAGTTTCCAAGTCTTATGTCCTAAGAAAGAGCATAGAATAAAGCTTCAGGCATCATTGTCATGGCGCAACAAAAAGAGACTTCATTGATCAAAGCTATTGTAACAAGACATCTTTGCAGGGGTGCTAGTATGAATGGCTCAAAGCAGTGTTGAGCAAGAAGACACTTCATTAAAAAGGACCTCTGTGTGCTCTTATGTTTCTGTTGGGCTGTGGGATAAGGTCTATGATTTCCAGATAAACATAAAGAAAAGGAAGGCAAGTAGTACACAACCCCAGACATAAGACATCTTGATATCATTCAAAGCGCTAGTGCAAGTCCAGTTGTTGCAATCTACACTCCACCACAAAGATAAGTTTATTTTTTAGATGCAGCAGGGTTGGTGATTTCAGAGCTCCATTAGAAGGAAAATGGCCAATGAAAGCCTTGGTGTCTGTGAATAATTATAGCTTCTTTTTCATATCTCACATACTTGCCTCCTCAACACAAAGATATAAAAAGGTTATGATCTGAGTTTTAAAAAAAAAAACCTTGGACAGGCATGCAAAGCTAATCAAGCATGTCATTATTGAGAGCAATTCTATTTATAAACAGGCGCCTTTTCAAAACTGTTTATCACAGCTGACACAAAAAATTTGGGTTTATCTCATCAAGAGACATCACCACTAAAATAATTGTTCATAATGTGTAAAAGGGGTAATTTGACACACTGTAAGTTATTGGGAAGCTTGAGACCAAATACAGATCTTCATTAGTTCAAGGGCCAAAGACATCATAATGATATGTTTTGAGCAGAGAAAAGTGTATTGGAAAGCAGCGCCCTTCTTGATCAATAGACCATGACAAAGTATAAATAAATGCAGCAAATGTTTTGACACCTACAGTTGAAAAAGGTTGATGAAGCACTTGAAGGCAGAAATTGTCAAGACAAGTTAAAAGGGGGATGGTCTACAGTTATTAAGGTATGAATCCAAGGTTGAAGCTCTATGCTAAGTAATCACCAAAGAAGACAGTATTAGCAAAGGTCACCTTTTCGATCTGTATGCATCAGTCAAAACAGTTTAACATTTCCAAAACAGGTTTGCTGGTTATAAAGGGTTGTTCCATATGGAGACTTTTTAAAAGGCACAAAAAACACCACTGCCAACATCATTTCGAAACCCAAGTTTCACGAGTGCACTGAAGGTATTATTGAAGAAAGAAAAAAAACTTTGACAGCTTTGGGAAAGACTAACCAAAGGGTTTATTTCATTTTGCATTTCAAAAAACAAAGTGACCGTTGGGTGTTTGATGTGTCAAAGGAGTGAGGTCGAAGGGAAAATTTCATTTTCAAAAATCTCCAAGCAAGAAAATCAAGCCTCTCTACAGTCTCCAAGCGTTGGAAGGCAAGTTTCGGGTCAATTTGCAGAAATTTGACCGAGTTTGAACCATTTTAACCCGCGCGGCACTCCTGTAGGAGTGCGCGGCGCTCCTGGAAAATTTTTTTGAACTGCGCCACAAGGGCGCGCAACACTCCTATAGCCGCGCGTGGTGCCCCTGTAGCGGCAGGTCACGGGCGCCCAACACCGACCCGACAGGCCACCTGACAGGTTTCTGTGCGGCGTTCTTCTCCACAAAGATTCCGCACATGCCTCCAGCCTCCAAAAATGCTCCTAATGGTTGCTCGATGTCTTCAAAGGACCATTCACCAATCTGCAGAGGTATTTACCCGTATTCCTTGAATTTTTCACAAACTGTGAGTGGTGAGGTTCATATATCAAACAGATTGGTCGACTGCATGTGAGGGTTTAGTGTGTTGATCAAAGGGAGCTGCTCGACTTATAATTTTCTATAAATTTTGACACCACAGTCCAAAAACCTATAAAAACTGCTACATCACCATATATAACAAACTGTGTTTTTGCTGTGGAGATATCAGTTGTTTAAAACTGTGATTGAGTGGTGGATATACTAATAAAAGTCCCTATAGGGAAAGAATAGGTCTTGAGCTAAAAACTGTGTTTGTTCACCTTTCATAAATCAAAGAACAAGGGTGTGTTTATTCCTCAAAACACCAAAGGGCAATGATAACCCTACCAACCACAGAAAGAGACAGTTGTTCACTATGTATACTATTTGATTGTCTTTTTGGTTTTTTCAAGCTCAGTGTTAAGTTGATATTCAGATGGTTGCAAAGGCATTTTTATAGAAGGACAAGGTTTCTATATTGAAAAGGGAGCCTTTGTTGTTTGACAGATAAAACTCTTACAGGCTTTGTTGAAACTTTTTGAAACATTTTAAAGATCTGTCACATTGGTTTTATAAAGCAGTGAAATTGACTGTGTCTGCACTAAAGGTGATTGTATATGGTATGAGCTTTTTTGATTGATCGGCATACTAGAAAAGGGCAGGATTTTGAAGTTGGGAAGTCTACCTTGGTCAAAGATACAAAAATAGGTTGTTGACCTCCAAACATCACAGAGCAGGGTGTTTTTGTCTCTATACACAGCAATTTCATTTAGCAACCTATTTTCATTTCACTGTGTTTTTTCTTATTAAAAGGTCTGCTAGCTGAAATACATATCCAAGGTGGGAAGGCCACTTTTAAAGGAGCAGGGGTGTTGTAGTGTGAGAGAACTTGTGCAATCATCCAAAGTCATTGTTTTCTATCAAAACAGTGAATTGACAGAGTTTAGCTTAAAGAAGGCAGTTTAAAGGTAGTGAGGCAGTTTGGTGCTTCAAAAGCATATTTAGCCCAAAATGCCGCCCAGGAAAGACAGCAGAAGTGGTTTACACAAGAGATATGAGCCAATCTCTACTGAGGAGGTAAATTCACATCCATCCATCCTCTTCAATTTTCATGAGGTAGGTTGTTTAGATTTCTGCCAGAAAGTACAGGAGGTCAAAAGTTTCTCGCCCTTGACACACCTATGCGCCCTGAGGTTCCAAAGCAAACATTTCCAGGTGGCAGACCTTGATTTCAAGTTTTCCCCGAGATCGGTATCTAAGGCTACCAAAATCCCATATCATGGCGAGAAATGGTTCAAGCAGGCTCATCTAGACTTGGATGACTACAAGCCTTTCATCAAGCCCGAGCACAGAGATACATGCACTGCTATTTTTCCTTTCTCTCATCTTCTTGCTAGCTATGCTCCTCTGATGAAATTCATAATGAAGTATTTTACTTGTGAAGGGAGATTTACTCGAGTTTATGCCTACCATGTCCGACTATTGATGCATTTCACTAGAACTAGGCAGCTAATCTCCCTTACTTTTTAACAAAAGCATCGAGAAAATGGCATCCTTAGTCCAGAAGAAGACTCCATCTCTACAAATAGCTTCCCTTTTCGATCATTCTCTGATAAAAATCATCATTCTTCATCAGCTAGAGAAGAAAGGGGTTTCTTGGGATGTTTTTATCAGTCACCCGGATTTCTCCACTGTTCCTCCGGTCCATATATCTCCCACCCAGCCTATTCATCGCCCTGTACCTTTGTCCAGCAGACCTACTCCTAGAAGGCTCAAGATTACCACAGAACAGTCAGGACAGCATGAAGAAGAGGGACATGAACAGGTAGAAAAATAAGATCGACATGAACAGCTAGAAAAAGAAGAGGACAAACATGAAGAAACTGATGAAGGACAGCATCTTGATTTTGATGGTCAGGGGCAGCAGCTTGAGCCACAAAGTGAGCATGAAGCTGAAACACACCAGCAGCATGATTTTGATGGTCAGGGGCAGCAGTTTGAACCACAAATTGAACAAGGGGTTGAGGTAGGACAGCAGCTTGATGTTGGTAAACAGAGGCAGCAGTTTGAACAGCATGAAGAAGGTGAGTAGCAGCAGTCCTCTCATGACACATTACAGCCTCCTCGAGTTGCACAGCAGTTTCAAGAGGAAGGGAGTTTTCCGGAAGGTGACAAACAAAGTGACAAGGGCAAGACCATCATGCCTTCCTCTCCCGAGAAGATTAAGCCCAGGACAGCAAAGAAGCAAACGCTCAAGGTGGTTACTCCAAAAGTAACAAGAGCTATCCGGAGCAAAAGAAAATCGCCCAAGAAACCTCTCACTAGCATGCTGAGAAGGAAGAGTGCAAGATTAGCCTTCAAGGGCAAAGGGAAGGGCAAGATTGGAGAAAGTCAAGAACATGGAGGTGCATTGGCTATCATCCCAATCCAAAGTGATGACAGCGATAATGAAGCACGCCTTCTTTAAAACCTTCTAATCCATCGAGAGGGCCAAATTGAAGCATTGGAGAATGACCTTCATCGGGCAAATAACTTCAATCATTTCTTGGAGATCCAAAATAGACAGATGAGTGTTCACATGGCAGTTCATGAAACACGGGCAATTAAATACAAGAAAGAGGCTGCCAAGGCACAAGCAAAAATAGAAGAGCTCATAGGTGATTTTTATGAGGGTGAAGAAGAAGACCAGCCTAGGTGGAAGAGACCTAGAACCATAGGGCTTAAAAGAGCCCTGGAAAAGCAAAAGGAAGAAGAACAAGCCCATCTTCGATCTTTTCCCCTCACTGCACTACTTGAGCAAGAAATTGAAAGCAATAAGGAGGCATGGCTAGAAAGAGCCAATAAACACTTGGAGATGAAGCTTGAAAAGGAAAACAGAGACCTGGAGCTACAAAGGAAGATGACACAACACTATCAAAAGTTGAATCAGTTTGCCCGATGAAAGCTAAAGACCACCCAAGAGAAACTGAAAGAAGCAAAGGGGAGGCGCCCGACACAGAAAGAGAAGAAAGGCACATCAGCACTTGACATTTTGGCTTCAGCTTCGAAACATGTTGCCAAGGACCCTTGAGGGTCATACACACTGATTTTGGGCCCATTTTGACAACTTTTGGTTTTTGGGCATTTTTGGGTTTTTGGTCAAAAACTCATAAATTCGCCATTTCATTTTGAGGATTCGTCAAGGGAGGAGAATGGTATCATTGAATGCCATAATTTCATGAGCATTCCCTCAGCGATTTTCGAAACATTTGGAGATCATTTGCCCCCTCAAAACGGCGAAAAAGGCTCTCTTTTTGCACACTCTGCACGGTCTATTAGCAAACTGTAATTTTCTGGTTTTTTACACACAGGTGCAGATTTGGAGGACTTCTAGGCATCAGATTGGGGAAATTTCAGTTGCACCAGAAATTAGACACTCAGAGCTTTCCAACGAGCTATCATCAGCCTCGTTTCAACATCGGGAAGGCTACCAAATGTTTCCGGCAAGTCAGGGGACCTTTTTCTAATGTAAATTTGAAATATTTTTGTAATTTTTGAACCTCTAAAATCTGCTTTTTCCAAATGTGCGTTTAGCTATTTTTGCACATGAAAAGTTATGAAAAGTCAATTAAATTCCCTTTTTTAGCAATTTTAGATATTTTATGAGATATTTTTGTGCCTTGGGCTTTGCAAAGCCTCAAGGACAAGATTAGATATTTTGATTAGGCCAATAGGATGGCAAGTTGAACCATGAGGTTTTCCTCACTTGAGCCTATATAGTCCAAAGGCTTTCATTGTAAAACAAGGCTGAACTTGAGAAGAGAAGCAATATATGGTCATATGAGCTTTGGAAGAAAATACATGTGTTATGCTTTTGGATTGCCACTTGGATGTTCTTGGATGAATGATGAGGGATTGTTGATGGATTCCATGACATGGTAGAATGGTATAGTGTCCCTTGCTTTGTTGTTTTCTTCTAGTTTTCATTCATGAATACATGTTTCTTGCTTGCTATAGATCAGTAGAGAACAAATTTGAGATATGCCCATGGAGGCACCTCAAATTTCCTGAATCTTCATAGCCTTCATGTTTTCTTCTTCCTTAGTTGCATTAAAGAATTCTTAACTGCTCTTTAACAACTTTAGGATATTGTTACTTGTTTCATTTATGGTTTTATACATGCTAAGAAGGACTTACGGTACACCCTGTTTACCTATAGCTAGCTATAGTTCCATCCATGAAATTTCTCTTTGACTGATTAGATTATCATTTTGTTTGAACCAAGGAGGCCTAGTTTCAATCTAGCCCTTTGCCTAAAACTATGCAAATATTGTTGTTCAAAGTGCCCAATAACTTGAAGTACTATGTTTAGGTGTTCCGGCATAGTGTTTCGAGTTTTTTGTCCTCCTTAAGTGTTTTCCCCAAAGTCTGATAGCCATTTCCCAAAGTTAGAGGGTCTTATACTTATATGCATGGCTTGAATGTTTGTTTCTATGTATTGATTAGCTTGTAGTTACATTTTGCATGATTAATGGTTTGCCCTACCATGTTTATGTTATCTATTAAACTAGTTACGCTTGAAACTCTTTGTTGTTCACAAACTTGATGTCCATTTACTCCATTTTTCCCTGAGATCCTTTCTACCTTGAATCAAATCGGCCCTTCAACAGCCTTGTATCATCATCTAATAGTTTTCTTGACTTTTTGACCCCATAGCCCAGTTAATCTAACATCTTGTTATCTATTTTATATCTTTGATCATTTTCATCCCTCACAACTTAAAAACTAAAACCCAAAAAACCTACTTCATAACTAGCCTAAAATCAGAACACAAATAAGCAAACACACAGATATCCCTTACACATATAGAGAGAGCCCTCTCTGAGTCCAGGAAGGCTAGGTCCTTGGGCTCCAAAGCTTGGTTTGATGTTACACTGTCATTTGGCTTGCCAATTAGCCAAATGACGGGACCCTAACAAAAAGCTTCAATCGTAAATATCTTCTGAAAAGGATAGGATTATGCACACGATAGACACCATTCAATTGCATGAAAAGAAGCAGGGAATCTAAAAGAATATGAAGATGGAGGATGCGATGTGAAAGGGCATCAGCTAATGAACTTCGTGCTGCATCATATTTGGCTTGATTATTGGTAGCAGTACCAATGCATACACCATTCGAAAGAACAAGCGCATGCAAGGGGGTAAAAATGGCCCAAAGTACCAAGGCTAAATTTCGAGAGTAGCGACTTGCACCATCAACAAAACCGATATAGGGTGTGGATGGGGGGTCCCTTTGAAAGGTGCCACAAGACAATAAATGATAGGATAAAGAACAATGCTGGAAACCTGAGTGCAAAGTAGAAATCAAACGCACTCTACGGAAGGGAGTGGTCTAGGTAGGATGTCTACGACCCACATGCTTCCGGGGAGGGGAAGTGTGGGTGCTACTGGAAGCGTAGCTTGAGCTCAGGCCACGTAAGTCACCACAAGTATGGATGATGGCATCCCGTTTATAGGTGGGAAGGATGAATTTAGGGGTGGCCATGGCTTCCATGATGTCATCATCGCAAAAGAAGGTGGAATGACGGGGGGAAGAAAGACCACATGATGCGGCAAAGATACCTGGCTCATCATTATGAGAAGAAAGGCTCACGTGCGCATCATCACGGGGGATGACGTAAGAAAAAGCAGATAAGGATCCACTAATGTTGATCCCGAGGTGATCGTTGAAAGGAGCTCAAGCGAAACAACAGGAGAAGATTCAGAGGGAGCTTCTGTCGAGGGTCTCAAGGATGATGAAAGGTAGAGGAAACGCAACATTAACCATGGGCTTGATGCAGGCCAACTCGAGACAAGTATGGGTGGCATGACCGATGACATCACACAAAGCGCAAGGCTTTGGAGGCAGAGAAGGTGCAGGTTTAGTCGGGGAAGCTTTTTCCTTTGAGGCCCTTTTGCGAGCTCTTCCCTTCTTACCCTAAGTGGTCGCAATAAGAGGCGGTTCCTGTTGAGGTGGTTGAGGCACTGTGACAACGGGAGAAGTCAAGGGGACTGGTTGAACCAGGGTCAAAGCAAGATAAGGTTTAGGTTGACCTGGCGGGGTAGCGGTTGGAGGATAAAGGTACCAAACCGGAATCCCAATGGTCAAGTTAGGAAGAGAGAGGGTGGCCATGACAGGTGCCATATAGATGCCTGGTGGGGGAACTAGGAATGGTATCTGACTGGAGGGGTAATGGCTAGGTGGGACGACTCCTAAATGGTTAAGGCCTGGAGGAACTGACCTAGGAGGATAAAGAGGCTCATGAGTACCAGCTACAGGGCTAGGGGGAGGAGGTTCAAAAGGTTGCATCGAAGGGCTAGGAGACGGCTACGGAGGGCGAGGGGGTTGCTGAATAGTTGAGGCGGACCACTTGAGAGAAGCCCGAGACGATTGCATCATGCAAACATTCGATGAGCTGGGATCAGATATGGGAGGAGGAAGACCACGGAATGTACCAAGCAAGGAGGATTCCTTGTAGACGCTGGGTGAGACACTGGTCAATGGGTCGACGGTTTTTTTATTAGCCATCAAAGAGATAGTGGACTCAAGGGAGGTCTGAGACTTCAGTTCATAATACGTCAACTGATCAATGGTGACTATCCTTCCATTATGGGGGAAGGAAATCTTGCGGTGAACCAAGGAAGGGACAACAGACATCACATAAGTGTAGCTACGACCCAATAGAATGTTGTAATGTAAGGGGGCGTCTATGAATTCTACGTCAACGCAAACAGTCTTGCCCGCAAGATTAATGGGACAATTGCGGAATAAGCCAATGGGATTTGAGGCATGGCCATCCCACGCTCGTAGAGTGATCGTGGAAGGAGCCAACTCATGGGATCCGATTTTTTTCCAAGCCGAAGCAGACATCATGCAGGTGGTTTCCCCCTCACCAATAATGCATCGGGAAACATTAGCATTCTGAATCTTGACTGGGATTTGGAAAGAGATGGAAGCGGGGAGAGGAGGATGTTCTGATCGGTCAACATCAAAGACAATCAATCGATTGTCAGAAGGATCTACAGCGCCCAAGGAAGATAGAAGAGCTTTTCATTATGAAGCGCATGACTGGAGGAGTTCCGGCGTTGAAATGGCAGCAGGGGATTGTGCCAAATCATCAACTATGTTATACGAATGGGTGGCTTTGCCAGAAGTAACATTTCAATGCAGTGGTCCATTAGGGATCTTGGTATGAACCTCCACCCTAGGTTGAGGGATCTGCAAGGGACCCTTAGGTGTTGAAATAGGCTCTATAGAGATCGAAGGAGGCGGCTCGGGGACAGACGTAGCGTGAGGCTTGTTGTACTGACGGGATCGAGTTTGAAGATTGATGTCTATGGTTGAATGTTGATCAAATTTCATCATGAGAATCTGGTGATTAGGGGTACTAGATGGAAGAGGGTGGGTAGAAGTGTGGTAAACAGGAGGTTGGGCAACAAGAGGAGGCATGTCATATCCTAAATACGTGCTACCAGGAGGGGAAAAAATGCAGGAGGTACTGGCCCCCCCTGAGGAAAATCGGAGCCCATGGGAGGTTGAGCAATGATGACAACACAAACACAGTACAAAGGAAAAAGAGACCGACAAGGGCAGGAAGGTGCAATATCAACCGATTACAATGTTGAAACAAGGGCAGAGAGGTGCAGGACCAATTGATTTCAATGTTTTAGAGTCTTTTCTTGGCGGTGTTAACCAAGCCCTTTTTTACTTAGGGTGTGTGTGTGAAGTGTGTAAATTTTAATTTTTAAACCCAGACATTTGTAGAGAAAAATAAAAAAGTGTGATGTATAGCTGTAAATAACCTGCAAATGACAGTATATAAGTGTGCAAAACAGAAAATAAACAACTAATAATGCAATAATATAAACCCAAGGAGGCGGGCCTCTCAACAACTAGTTTATAAGTGAGTCAAAAAACTAATCAAACACACTAAAACAACCAATATATCTAAGGTCAGGAGGGACAAGGATCTAAAGGACAAAATCTGCTAGAAAGTGGTGCAGAAACAACAACAGATATGTGGAAAAATTGTTGCAAAAAGAGGTGGCGAAAGGCTATCTCTAGGAGGGAAACTGAGTGAACGCTAAAGGAAAACCAAAACAAAGCTAAGTGAGGTGATTTGGATGGATAACAAGCCGATCTGAAGAGGATCTAAAGGTGAGGTATCAGATCTGAAGAAATGGCTGAAGACTCTGAAATTTCAGACAACCTGCAACAACAAAAACTCTTCCACAAAGAGTGGAGGGTACTGAAGCCCTAGAGGGCTAGGTTCCCACTTAGTTGAGTGAAACAAAACAATTACAAGTCCAAAACGGGTGGATACGAAGGTCAGACAACCCTGAACAGAGGCTCAGACAAACCTAGAAAACTTTCAGAAAAATCCCTGCAAAAAGTCTAGGTTGCAGTTTCTGACCTGTTTTCAGTAGAGGTCACACTTTTTGGGCTGAAAAGTGCGACCTACACTTCTCGCACTCTTGGCAGCAGATTTCAGAAAAAATTTCTGTCTTAGCTGCGGCTGATGTCTGTCACCTGCGCAATAGGTCCGAAAACACGCGGAAGTCGGAATTTTTATCGTTTTAGGGTTTTATAGGTTAAAAACAACATCAAGAAAAGAAAAAAAAAAGGGGGCTAAAGAGAAATCCTAGGGTTTGAAGCAGATGGATATGCAAGGATCAGAAAAATGACAGTGGTCGTAATCGTAAACCCGTGTGGAGTCGCTAGTTGTTAGTATGAATCTTAATTCCAAGCGTACAAAAAAAGACCACTTTAGTTGCGCATAACAAACAACCCTAACAACAGAAATGACTGCTAATATCTTCAGATATGCAGTTAGTTGATCAATATAAATGCTGCAAAAATATAGATCTATGCATTATAAGACATTAAACAGTAGAAAAATCAAGATTTACTCCATGCATCCAATAGACAAGACAAGAATATATCAAATGAATTTTGTATTAATGGCACTTGGGAGGAAAGCACAAGAGGGTGTTCCATGTTCTCCTCAATGGAATGGGTTCTTGTAAGTCCTCAGCACTTCAGATCTATAATTCCTCTCTCTTGATGGTGTAGAAAACCCAGACAAAAATGGAAAAATATGGCTATGATGGTGGATCAATATTCAGACCAAGAGTTGAGATCCAGAGTGATCTTTAGGCAACAAAAGGTGACAAATGAATGGTAAAACCCTTCTATTTATAACAAAATATTGAGTTGATCTAGATATTGGTGCATAATTAAAATATTATTAACCAAATCAAGATCCAAATTTTATGGAATATTTTATTATATTTGTTGGAGGGAAAAATAATTTGACTTGAGTCAAATCCCCTTATTTGTAAAAAATAAATAAATAAATGATTTATTTGTCATTTTAAGGATATGGTTGAGTAATAATCAAATAAATAATGATTTATTTAATTATTTAAGGGATATTTAATCATATTTAACCAAGAATATTATTTAAGTAATGTTTAATTAATTATTCTTAGAAAATAATAGGATAAATAATGATTTATCTAATTAATTTCCTTGTTTTGGGTTAAATATAACGAGAAATATTAATTAAACTACTATTTAACTAATTATTCCTTGAGAAAAATCAAACAAATATGGATTTATTTAATGTTTCCCCATGGGGTTTCCTGTTTAGACCATAAACAACTTAATAAAGGTGGTTTTACTAAGTTATTTTCATAGTGAATGCAATTATACTTAGGGTAAAATTGGTCTTACATGGTGTACTTGGGTCCATCTAATACCAATGGGTTAGATGACCAAAAAATGGTGTAACACACATCATTATGGGTGTTGTTGGCCTGTGACCGCACACAAGGTGGAGAAGTGGGCCCCTTCTTTTATCGCTGATCGTATATCGCAAAACTCCATACATTTACCATTGCACTCCTTCGCAAAACCCCCGATGTGATTAAACCTTAGCCATTTTCACCTTTTCGCATGAACCTTTATCATCAATAATTCACTCCTCTCTACTCTAAACATGTATTGGCACCCATATAACATTTCGCATCGTGCATCACATTTCGCAGATCAAAATCATTTACCCTTTTCTTCTTATCACAAAACACTTCCGATTGCGACTTGTGGGCGGGCCCCAATTCTACCATGCTACGTCATCTCCCGTATATTTCACATCGCTCCCCGTAAGGTATAACCCTTACCCTCCGCATCTCATATGAAAATAATTCTGATTGCGATCTACGGGCGAGCCCCACTTTGGTCCTACCATGTCACCTCTCCGGCCATCGCAAATCGCACATCGCCTTTCATACCATTTACTCTCTGCTTTCTCATGACTAAAACTTGCAATCTGCAATGTGCGGGCGGCCACACTTCCACCTTGCCACGTCGCCTTCCCTCCACCTCACTTCGCACTTTGCTAACTATAATACCTACCCCCAATTTCCCATAACTAAACACTTCTTCTTACAATCTGCGGGTGGCCCCACTTCTGTTTGGCCATGTCACCCTCTGCTCGTTGCACTTTGCAAATCACATGCCTTAACATTTATCCCCTCCTTTCTCATTTGTATAAACTTCTGATTGCGATTTGCGATATGAGCTAGGGCCCCACCTTCCTTGTCACGTCAGCTAAAGCCATCCCCCGACCTTTGACCTACTCTTTTCAGTTTAAAACATTTATGCCGTGTGTTAATACTATTAGCCCAACCATTACTTCCACCATTTCCATCCATTTTTCACACATCCCATCACCGCTAAGCCCCCGACATATCTCTATCGTCTTTGGTCCCCATCAATACATCCAATAGTCTAGGTTTAATTCATACCGCCCCCTCTTTCCGAAGGTTAATGCCGGGGGGGTTCGAAATGGCCAATTTTTTATATTGCCTCCGATGCTACGTATCAGCCTACAATGATTTTGCAGCCCCCCCATCCAATACCACAAACCATCCATTCCCCCCTCCGAAATCCAGTCTCTGGTTTTTTCAAGTCAAACAAAACAGTGGTTTAGGTGGGACAAACACAGAAGAGGTATATTTATTTTGTCAAATGAATCCCCTGTTGAAGAGCTAGGCATACACAACGCAGCAGGGCATTTCGTGACTGTTATGCAAATCATGAGAATGAGGGAGTGGAGGATTTCAACAATACATGGAATCAGGAGTGGAATCCAGATTGCCCACCTATTCACAGCCACTCCTCACCGCCCCATTTTGAAAATTCCATGACCCGACCTCCGTGGGCAACTATTTTTTCTCTTTTTCTGTTTGATTGTGATGTTTTGCTAGTGAAAACTCAATTTCACTCGATTCTGTTTTGATTTTCTGATTACAAGAGTGATTTCTTGATGCACGCTCTGTTAGTTGGTTAGGATATTTTTATTTTCACACATGTGGGTCGATCATGAATGATTATTCGATCATGAATCCTCAAGGAGAAGTCTATATGTAGGGAGTTCAGAGATGAAATAATTGGTTCTGAATTTTGGAGAAATTTTTCTATAGTTTTGTGCTATTGTGCTCTTTATGCTCTGTGATACATATTTGGGAAAGTTTTTTTTAATATAATCTGATATACAGAGTTGTTTACTTGGATTCCAGATGGAGCAATGAGTAGTATGTATCTGTGTTCGCTTTTTTATTTGCAATCTCCTATTTATGTATAATCATCTTTCATCTTCTGCTTCTTTGATGATTCATTTAATGTAGCTGCCGGTGGTATGCATTTTTATTCATGAATTCCTTTATGTATAACGCTCATGTATTAAACTTGTTGCGCTTCCTTAATTCGCACTCCATGAATCTTTGTTTTTGGTCATATTCCACTTACATCCGTTTCCTCTGAGTTCACGGGAGACAGATTCTTAAGAATTTTAAGCCTGTCTCTTGCGGATTCCTCCTTCGTTCTTCCTCAGCACCTCTACAAATTTTGAAAGCCTCTGCTCATTGTTTCATACTTGGCCCATTTTAAAGCCATCCAACCATACAACCTCCTAAGCCCTGTCGCAATATAGGGTAATTCACATGAATCAAACTCCAAGGTCTTGTCCATTCCTGAACCACCAAAACCATTATTCTCTTATTCCATATTCTGCTAGAGGCATCCTTATAGTTGTCTACATTTAACCTCTGATTTTAAGATGTCTTAGGCACTAATATTTTGCAACTCAAGGCTGTCTCTAGGAGTTATAACATCTTTTTTTCACCGTTGCTGGGTATACGAATGAAGAAATAATTTTCTTGGGAGACGATATAAACTACACCCTTCAAACAGGTGAGCAGGCAAGGTTGGGTGTTGCATATTCCTCACCTTAGCGACTCCACTGTAAAATAGTACTAATCATAAGTAATCCTAGCTTTCACCAGGCCTCACACCAGATTCAAACCCACCATCTACCCCCACCTCTAAATCAGATGGTTTTTTCAAGTTTCTTTTTGAAAAATCATGCCCCCTTGTCCCTCCCTCAACCTCTAAATGATATGCTGCAAGACTATCTAGAGAGGTTGCCTCGGTTCACCGGGGAAGATAATACTTCTGCGCAGAGACATATTAAAACCTTTTGTGCCTTTTCTGAAAATGTGAATGTAGAGAACTTAGATGTGGTATTAAGTCTTTTCATCCAATCCTTGGAGGGAGAAGCCCGGAAATGGTTCAAGTCTCTAGCCAACAACACAGTCCACACTTGGGAAGAAATCGAAAATTTCTTCACACTGAAATGGGGAGAAAAGAGGGATCATGGATATGTTCTCATAGAGTTCAATGCTCTTAAAAAGAGACACAATGAGGATGTAACAAAATTCATAAAGAGGTTCCATAAGCTCTATAATAATCTCCCTACTGAGATAAAGCCTCCCTAAGCAGTTGCTAAGGTGGTCTTCGCAGGAGCTTTCGAACTAGAGTTTTGGTTCACCCTAAGAGAAAGAAAATCCACATCTCTAGATCAGATCCAGATTGATGCATTGGAGGTAGAAGAAAACTTTTCTTCCACTGGTAAATTGAAAGGGAAGACAAAGTATGAAGCTCGAAGAAAGAACAGGGAGGAGGCTTCTACTTGAAATCAGGAAAGGGAATCACAAGAGTATATAATTGAAGAAATGTGTTACACCATTTTTTGGTCATCTAACCTACTATCATTAGATGGACCCAAGTACACCATGTAAGACCAATTTTACCCTAAGTAAAATTGCCTTCACTATGTAAAATAACTTAATAAAACACATTTATTAGGCTGTTTATGGTCTAAACAGGAAACCCCAAAAGGAAATATTAAACAAACCTATATTTGTTTGATTTTCCTAGTCATGTTTAACCCAAAACAAAGAAATTAATTAGATAAATCTTTATTTATCTTATTATTTTCTAGGAATAATTATTTAAATCTTATTTAAATAATATTCCTCGTTAAATATGACTAAATCACCCATAAATAATTAAATAAATCATTATTTATTTGATTATCTTTCAACCACTTCCTTAAAATGATAAATAAATCATTTATTTATTTATTATTCACAAATAAAAGGGATTTGACCCAAGTCAAATACTTTTTCCCTCCAACAAATATAATAAAATATTCCATAAAAGGTGGATCTAGATTTGGTTAACATTATTTTAATCATGCACCAAGATCTAGAATGACCCAATATTTGTTATAAATAGGAGGGTTTTTCCTACCATTCTTCACCTTTTGTTGCCTATTAGATCACTCTGGATCTATACACTTGGTCACATTTTTCTACATTATTTGTTGTGTGAGCTCCCTTTGAGTTCTATCTTTGTCCGGGTTTTCTACACCAACAAGAGAGAGAGATTCTAGATCTGAAGTGCTGAGGACTTCCAAGAACCCATCCCATTGAGGAGAATTGGAAACACCTTCTTGTTTTCCTCCCAGGTGCCCTTAATACAAAAAATTCTTTCAAAAATTGTTCTTGTCTTATCTATTGGATATATGGAGCAAAACCTTCTTTTTACTGCTTAATGTCTTTTTATGCATAGATCTGGTTTTTGCATCTCTTGTCTTGATCAACTAACTGCAGATCTGAAGATATTGGCCGCCATATTTGATGTTAGGGCTATTATTTATGCATAGCTAAAGTGGTCCTTTTTCGTACACTTCGAGAAAAGATTCATACTAAAAATTGGCGACTCCACACGGGTTTTCAATTACGACCACTGTCGTTTTTCATATTCCTGCATATCCAGCTACTTCAGACCCTAGGGTTTATTTTCAGCTCTTTTTTTTCCTATTTTCATGTTGTTTTTCACCTATAAAACCATAAAACATTAAAATTTCTAACTTCCGCGTGTTTCTGGCCCTATTGTGCAGGTGACAGACATCAGCCGCAACTGAGACGGCAACTTTTCCGGAAATCTGCCGCTGGGACACCTGAAGCTTCAGGTCGCACTTTTCAGCCCAAAACCTGCGACCTGGACCTCCAGGTCACACTTTTCAGCCCAGTATCTGTGACCTGCACAGAAAACAGGTCAGAACCTGCGACCTGCCAATTTTTCCGCTCTTTTTCTGCAATTTTTCTGGGTTTTTCTGAAGCTTCTGTCAGGGTTTTCCAGCCTCTGTCTCAGCCCGTTTCGACCTCTTTCTGATATTTTTTTCTCATCTAAGTGGGAACATAGCCCCCTAGGGCTTCAGTACCCTCCACTTTTGGTGGAAGAGTTTTAACTGTTTCAAGTGTCTATTTTCAGAGTTTCAGCCGCCCCTTTTCCAGATCTGATACCTCCTTTTCAGATCCCTTTTAATCAGCTCTCCTCCCTTTCAAATCACCTCCTGAAGATTTGTTTGGATCTACCTTTAGGGCCTCCTCCTCGGCCCTTCTGCTTTTTGCTGATTTCCTCCTTTTTTCCAGCCACCTTGCCTCTGCCTCTTGGCTGTGATCTGCACCTCTTTTTAGCAGATTTCTCCTTTAGATCCTTGTCCCTTTCGACCCTAGATCTATTGGCCTCTTTTTAGTGTGTTTTGACTAGATTTTTTCCCTCTTTTAGATTAGTTTTGAGAGACCGGCCTTCTTGGGTTGGATCGATGCACTAGTAGCTGTTAATTTTCTGTTATTTCAGCATTATATACTATTTTTTGCAGCATTATTTTCAATTACGCAGCACACTTTTTCTCTTGCTCTCAAAATGAAAAGGGTTTAAAAATTAAAATTAACGCACGCCACATACTCACCCTAAGCGAAGAAGAGCCTGGTTTACACCGCCAGGCAAAGACTTTAAAATCAATTGACACTGCACCTTTTTGCCCTTGTTTCGACATTGTAATCACTTAATTCTGCACCTCCCTGCCTTTGTCAGTCATTCTTCTTCCCCTCGTGCTGTGTTTGTGTTGTCACCATTGCGCCCCCAAAGCGCACATCCCGGAGACTTCTTGGCCTTCACCCTCAGTTTCCGGTCGGTCGACCTACTCCTTCCCGCCGTCATCGAGTTAGTCCTCCTCCGAGTCCGCACTCTGACTCCTCTTCTGATTCATTGGGTTCTCCTTTTACTTCTGGTTCTCCCCCTATCACCTTCACTATGTCTGGTCCAGGGCCTAACGCTAGCGGTAATCCCGGCCCTGATGCCGGGACTACTGCTAGCGGAACCACCACAGGAACTACCTCGGCTACACCTTTGCTCCCGTACATGGCAGGCCTCATCCTCCTCGATTTCAATCAGTTGATCAATGACCCTATCCGGCACGATGTTGGTTGGCCTTCTATGTGTTAGGACCTCACAATGTACCATTTTTACCATACATTTTGACATCACTTTACCCTTTATAGCTATATTTAAAAAGGTTACATTATCATTTTCATCCATTTTATCCAAAGGTATATGAAATCCTTCTCTTTACTATATATTTAATCTGTTTACATATAATTCCACATTACTCTTATATTTCATCATTAATCGAAGGTAGATCATTGCTAACACAAGTATAAAAAATCGCAGATAATTTATGATAAGGAACGTGCTGTGCTGAAACAATCGGCCGTTGCTGAAACAGTCGACTCCGTTGCTGAAACAGTCAACGGGCACGTAAAGTCCATCATTTGCGATTTCGAAAGAGTATTTCAGGAACAATGGCAACAAGACGAAGACAAGCATGGAAGTTTGTTACACGAATTGTTCTGAAGCCAGTACCTTTTTGTATCTGTTGTAACAATATTTTTCTATGGAAGAATGGAAGGACCTTGTTTTAAGATAGAAGAACATATTTGGATAAATATAGGATTTCTCTGATGTAACTGTAATAGATGTATCCTCTTTAAAAAGAGGAGACATCATCAGTAGAAGGGGAGTTAGAGACTGCAGGAGAGACACTATTTGTGAGCGAAAAGGAGTAAGACTCCATTGTAATGTATCATTCCTTTTTGACAGATGAATAAAGGTTTCCTTTGAGCGCTTCAATTTAACTCTTTCCTTTGGGGAATCTTGTGAGAAGGAAAGGGCCCGCCTTCATCACAAGATTCACCCGATTTCTCCTGTAGTTTGTTAAGTTTCTTTATGTTATTCGTACCTTAGTTTAACTCTGTTTACTGAATAATCATTTACAAGGTTCTGTAGTTCTTTAAGCACTCTTTTTTCTTAACACTGCATGAGTTCGGTAACATTCATTCTTAAAGAAGCCAAGAGATCTTTCTCTGTTATCTGTTTGAATGTATGATTGATGCCGGGAAACAGGTGCTGAAGATTCCTGTTAAGAGGAATAGGGTCCTGTTCCTCATAGGTTGATTCTCTTTTTCTGTAGTGTGATTAGTATTAGGAGACAGGTGCTGAAGGTTCCTGTTCATGGGAATAGGGTCCTGTTTTCTTTGGATTGATCTTTCTCTACAGTGCGATTAGTGTCAGGCAACAGGTGCTAAAGATTCCTGTTTGGAGGAATAGGGTCCTGTTCCCTGTTATGGTTGATTGATTTCCTTTCCTGCAGGGTGATTTCCTTTCATTATCTTTTCCTAGGATTCCTTTAATGAAAGACTACAATAGAGGAATTGCTTCCGCTATAACACAAGTAGGCTTCAGCTTTGTTAAAGCAGGGTGTGAATAGTTAGATTTGTATGATTGATAATTGTGTGACTTCTACTACAACATTATCTTGCTTTTGGAATTGAGAATATCCAGTGCGTGATTGTCTTTGGAATAAACAGACCTTCCCGGGTTGACAATTTATGTGGAGCTTGAATTGTTAAAACAATTAAAGCGACCAACATTTTGGCGCCGTTCCCGGGGAAGGAAATTTAAGATTTCAAAAGCATTGATATTTTCTTTCTAGATGTGCAGATTGTATGAGAGGACACGGAACCCAGAATAAAACTAATCCTACAGGTGGCAAGGGCAAAGGAAGGGGAGGAAGAAAGACTTTTATTGACGAAATTGTATCAAAGGTTGAATCATCACAGAGATTAAGTTCTCGAAGACCAAAACTTCAGCGCTCCCCTCAATCAGACTACAAAACAGAAGAAGTTGTGGGCCCTGAAAACATAGAGGAACCAGTAACGGATATTAAAGAACCAGCAACCAGTGCTGGAGAATCAGAAGAAAGTGCTAGCAAATCAGCAGAGCACGTTGAGGAACTAATAGAGAGTATTGGACGAGCAGTGGAAAACATTGAGGAGCCAGTAGAAGATCTTGAGGACCGAGCAAGTGCAGTAGGATAACAGCCAATGGAAGGAAACAACGAACAATTCTTTGGTGGAGGACGTGTAGATCCTGAAGGAGAAGGAAGGGATGAAAATTCTCTCTCTACCTTGGGATTTCCTATCAGTGATCTCCCTAGAGGAACAACTCCTATGAAGAATATTCCATTGTCATCTTTACCCAACTTCCATGGTTTATCCTATGAAGATCCGAATGAATTTATTTTTGAATTTGATATATTATGCAGAAGTTATGATTATGTTACTAATGCTCAGAAGTTGAAACTGTTTCTAGCAACATTAAAAGGAAATGCTTTAAGATGGTTCATGAGCCTTGGAAGTCAGGTAATCACAACATGGGAACAGATGAAACAGAAATTTTTGCTTAAATATCAAGACTATTTTTAGACGAGAGAAAAGAGGGAGGAACTATTCAATATGGCACAAAAACTGGACGAGAATCTGGAGGACTATGTGGAAAGGCTGCAGTATAATCTGGAGAGATCTGATCATCTGAATGTAAGTAAATAAATTTGCAAAACAATATTACTCAGAGGATTAAGGGATGATTGTTTAGACATGTTAAACATGCTTGGCAAGGGAGATATATCTAAAGAATCATATGATGAGATTGTTGAACTTTGTAAAGATGTTCAAGAGGAGCTGCAAGGAACAGAGTAAGTAACAAAGATCCCACCTATTCAAGAGTGCAGAAATCAGCCAGTGGGGGAGCAACAAGAGCTGAAATAGGTAATTTACTTGAAGAATTTAAAGCTGAGATGTTAAGTTCTTTTGCTTCACAAATTGACACCTTGCAGGTTAAAAAGAAGCAGGTTGAAGCAGAAGCAGCTCTGGCTGTCTTTTTCCCTAAATGCAGAGACAAACATCCACTAAGGGAATGCCCATTGGACAAGATTCCAATCTGCACTCTTTGTGAGAAAGATCATGAAACACAACAATGTCCCTCTCTACCAGGAATAAAGGCAGCATTGCAACCGACGGAAGAAGAAGTTGAAGCAGTTTACTTACTAACACAAAGAAGACAATGGAAACCAAAAGGAAAAGGTATGAATTCTAGTATTCCATTTAATCGTTGGAATAATTATTCTGCTTTCAGTCAGACAAATAACCCTCCCTTTAATCAAATGCAATACCCACCCTTTAATCAGATGAACTTCCCACCCATGCAACAACCAAACCCTCCCTTTGGATATCCTGCAATGTGGACTCCTTGGCCCCCACAACAGCCATCTTCTTTTAACCCATGGAATTCTTTGAAGATCTAGTTATCTCAGTTGAATCCTGGAATTACCCAGCTGATTTTGTTGTATTACAAACTAAAACAAAGCTGGGGGGACACCCTTTAATTCTAGGGAGGCCATGGCTGGCCACAGCCGATGCCTTTATCAGCTGCAGATTTGGTTCAATGACAATTTCTAATGGTTATGAAACTAAACAGCTTACTCTTTATCCTCATGCTACACCCATAATTAATAATGAATATTCTGTGTGGATGGATTATGATGATAATGCTATTCAGCCCATTTTAACTATCGGACAAGCCTTAACTCTTAAGGACAATACAGAGGATGAAATAATTAATAATTTTATTTGCAAACCCTCCTCTGTAATTGCTGAAACACACAATCAATTGACCGCACTTTTTGAAACAGATACCCAGGAAAAGATTGAATCCGAAGATTTATCTCAAACATTAACCACCATCTCATCTAAAAGCATAACGGTCGAAATCGAACCTGGCAAGACATTAAATATAAATCCTGATCTAACAGTTGCTGAAACACAGCAGTTAATGAAGTTATTATGTGAAAATAAGGAAGCATTCGCATGGGATTACATGGATATGAAGGGAATCTCTTCTTAATTATGTACTCACCGAATTTATATTAAAGAAGGATGCCGACCAGTCTGTCAACCCCAAAGATGAATGAACCCTAATTTAAGAGAGATTGTTAAAGAAGAACTTCAGAAATTGCTTAATGCAGGATTTATATACTCCATATCTGACAGTGAATGGGTCTCCCCATTGGTAATAGTCCGTAAGAAAAACAGGAAATGGAGAGTGTGTGTTGATTACAGAGCCTTAAACAAAGCTACTCAAAAAGATCACTTTCCTTTACCTTTCATTGATCAGGTGTTGGATAGTCTGTCAGGAAAGAAATTCTTTTCTTTTCTAGATGGATTCAGCGGGTATAACCAAATTAGAATTGCACCCCAAGACCAGGACAAGACCACTTTTACTAGTCCTTGGGGAACTTTTTCTTATAGAGTTCTTCCATTTGGGCTATGTAATGCACCAACAAATTTTCAGAGGGTTGTTATAGGAATCTTTTCTGATATGCTGAATGACTCTATGGAAATATTTATGGATGATTTTACTCCTTATGGTGTGTCTTTTGAAGATGCATTACAAAATCTTGAGAAGGTACTTAAACGTTGTATACAAGCTCACCTCTCCCTAAGTATTGAAAAATGTCATATGATGATGAGTGAAGGAGTAGTGCTTGGAAATTTTATTTCATCTCAAGGTATTCAGGTAGACCCATCTAAAATACTGGTCATTCAGAATCTTCCTGTTCCTAAAACACAAACTGACGTGAGAAGTTTTCTAGGACATGCTGGATACTACAGAAGATTTATTAAAGATTTTTCTAAGATAGCTTCTCCATTATTTGTGTTGCTTATGAAAAATGTTGAATTTAAGTGGACTAATCTCTGTCAGAAAGCCTTTGTAGAACTCAAGCATCAGTTATCTATCGCTCCTATTTTGAGGGGACCTGATTGGGCCCTCCCCTTTCATATATCTTCCGATGCTTCAGACACTGCAATTGGAGCTGTCCTGGCACAAGAGGAAAATCATCTTCCTTATGCTATTTATTTTATCAGTAAGAACATGACCCCTGCTGAGCTTAATTATACAGTTACCGAAAAAGAGTTTCTTGCAGTAATTTATGCCATTAATAAATTTCGACATTATATCACTGGTTATTCTACTTTTGTCCATACTGATCACTCGGCTATTAAGTATTTAATGAACCAATCTGTCACAAATGCTCGAATTACCAGATGGTTATTGTTACTGCAGGAGTTTGATATTACAATTGTAGATCGGCCTGGTAAAGAAAATGTTGTGGCTGATTTCCTTTCATGGTTAAAACCTGATAATAATATTCCAGTAGATGATTCCTTTCCTGATGAGTATTTATTTGCAGTCTCTGCTCACTCTCTGTGGTATGCAGATATTGCCAATTATTTGGTTGTAGGAAAATTACCATCACACCTGTCATACAGGGAAAAGAGAAGAATTGTTCAACAAAGTGCCAGGTATAGCTGGATAAGTGGATGTATTTTCTACACAGGACTTGATTAGGAAATCCGAAGATGCATTAGGGAGGATGAAGTGTACGACATACTAAAAGCTTGTCATGATGGCCCTTGCGGAGGGAATTTTGTTGATAAAATAATAGCACACAAAATTTTGAGGATGGGTTACTATTGGCCCTCGTTGTTTAAAGATGCAAAGAAATATGTGAGGGCTTGTGACAGCTGTCAGCGAATGGGTCAACCCAATCATAGAGATCAAATGCCATTAAACCCCCAGGTAGTATCCGAACCATTTGAAAGATGGGCCTTGGATTTCATAGGACCCATTAATCCTCCATCCAATCAAAGAACTTATATATTAGTCTCTACAGACTATATGACTAAATGGGTGGAGGCCAAAGAACTTATTAGAGCCAATGAAGAAGTTGTCCTAGCTTTCTTATTTGAAGAGATCTTTACTAGATTTGGAATTCCTAGAGAGCTAGTTACAGATGGAGGACCTCCATTCAATTCTCATGGTTTTAAATCTACCCTTTAGAAATATCATATTCATCATAGAATGACTACACCATACCACCCTAGGCCAATGGGCAGGTGGAAAGCACAAATAAAGTATTAGAATCCATTCTAACTAAAACAGTGAAGGATAACCAGAAGGATTGGTCTCAAAGGCTCCTTGAAGCACTATGGGCTTACAGAACTACCTGGAGAAATACTACAGGATTTTCTCCCTATGAATTGGTTTATGGTAAAAATGTTGTTTTTCCTGTGGAATTTCAAATTAAAACTTTAAGAACTGCTTTAGCTGTTAACCTTGATTTGACTGATGTGCAGACAGCTAGGTTGCGGCAGCTTCTTGAATTGGATGAAAAGAGATTAGATGCCATTCACCAAACAACCATGATTCAACAACAAAGAATGAAGTGGCATGATAAAATCATCAAACACAAGCAGTTCCAGAAAGGTAATTGGGCCTTATTGTATGACTCTCAGTTCGAAAACTTTCAGGGTAAGCTACGTACATGATGGCTTGGACCATATGAAGTAGATGTTGTTTTTTCTAATGGAACAGTAAGACTTTTAACAATTGATGATTCTAGAACATCTCTACTAGTAAATGGTCATAGGCTTCATTTGTACCAGCGCCCTGTTTCTAAAGAAGATTTCAAGACTGCTTGCATGACTGATACACATTATCTTTTTCTAGGGGAGTCCTCTGCTCCTCACAGCATTTAATTTTCTGCATTATATTTCTAGCATTAGATTAGATTTAAAACTAATAATCCATGTCAAGGGTTGGCATGTTACAATTGAATTTTGCAGATTATGGAAGAATTCATTAAGGAGGACAGTTTCATCACAAGAAGATCTGAAGCTTCAATCACAGAAGCTTTGTTCCCTTCATTTCAACTCATTTCCTAGCAATATCCCTTTCATCATTTATCCCATTACTCCATCTTTCCCCTTTTTCCATTTTTCCCCACTTCTACCTATTCCTGAAAGATTATTTTTCAGCTAGTATTTCCCGTTCCTTACTGCTGAAATTATCCCTTAGCAAGTACTTCTCCCAGTTTTCTTAAACCCAAATCATTACATCCCATTTTCCTTATTTTTCCATTGCTAAAACACCACTTTCAGCAACATGTCATTCATTTTTCCATTGCTGAAACACCACTTTCAGCAACCTGTCATTCATCTTTCCATTATTAAAACACCATTCCTTTCCTCTGCTACACAATTTTTTCAGTTCTCCACTTTTATTCTTCAGATCCCTTGGGTTAATATTATCCAGTATTGAGCAGATCCTGATATGCTCCTGTTTCTACATTCCAGAGAAATTTAAAGATTCTTCCATCAGTATCAAGCCATTATGAAGCACTCTATACTTCGAATTATAAAAACAAAGGTAAAAATATAAGGTATGCGATTTTTTTTATGTAATACAGTTAAATAATATTTTAAATAGAGGATCTTGCTCATTATGATTACAATCCCCGCACACTTAAACATCATTTCATCATACGTAAGGGGGGAATTTCGAAAACTGAATCATCATTCCATACCATCCAATCCACCGTCACTCTTCATATCCATTATTTCCGCCGTCATTGATACTCCATATCCTCAGTTGCAACGATTAGCTTGATCAAGCCTGTGTTTCTGTTCTCCGCGCCTCTGCCTTTGACTCAAGTTAGTAGTTATGGGAGGTTCGGTTATCAGACATGAGCCTGGCTTGATAACTCTTCTTGAATTATTCCCGGACGCCTACCAAATTTTTCAGCAGGCAGGTTGGATTACATACTTCAAAAGGCTAGGAGAATTTGATCCTCAGCAAGTTTTAGAGTTTGCGCAGAATTTTCAGGAAGATTACTCCATAGTCCAAGGGGTCTGAATTTCGGCCACAGAGGAAGATATAGCACAAGTTTCAGGGTTGCCGGTCACAGGTGCTCGCTGGTTTAGCAGGAAACAAGTCATTTTAAACGCACAGCAGGACTTCCTTCTTCTAGAGGAACAGGTTGAGAATAAAGGCCGCGGTATAAGTCTGCATTCATTACCTCGCCCATGGCCAACAATAGCTGAATTCATCAAGCATTATTTGACTTGCGAAGGGCGTTACCAGGTAGTTTATCAACACGACTTTGTTTTAATGAATCATTTGCAGCATGGTCGATTAGTTAACATTCCTTATTATCTGCTTGGATGTATTAAAAACATGTCATATTACTGTAGACGGGTAAAATTCCCATCACTATCCCTTACCCATCATCGCTTATGTCAATTATTAATTCAGAGGGGTTTTTCTCAGCAAAACCCCCCTCTGAATAATCCACCCCTACTTCTCCAACAAGCCCCTGAAATTCCCCAAGAAGCCGAAATCCCCCAAGAAACTCCCGAAAACTCTTATGAACGACAACTGGAAGATATCCCTGATCCCCCATTGATTCCATCTTCAGAACCAGTTGATCCGCCCCCAACTTCATCCCATTTAGCAGAGTCACCCCACCCCACTATCCACATCTCTAGTGATGACTCTCAAGCTGAAACACTCCCATCTCCCCCTACTCATAAAAGGAAGAGACGAACTGCAATAGTCTCTGTCTCAAAAAGGCGAACAAGGGCCACATCCCAAGCTGCCACCTCTTCCGATAGCCCTTCCCTTCCCCTAGAAAATAATTTTCTCATAAAAAGAAAAGGAAAGTCACTAATTTTTCTGCTTTCCTACCTAGGAGGAAAATGAAAATGACTGTTGAATCTGAAGTCACTCCCATTTCCCCTGACCCCGTAGCTATCTTGTTAAAACTTCAATCCTCATCACCATTCCAAATTCCCCAACCACTACCCATCTCGTCCTGTGGCACTGCTCCACAAGAACCAGATGCCCAGGGTAATATGACATCGTTTACTACTCAAACAATGACTGCTCCACAAGAACCAGTTACTCACTCAACAGCTGAAACACAAGAACCAGCTGCTGAGGTGCAAAAATCAAACACCAAGCATGATAATATAAGGAAATCAGCTATAGCTGAAACACAAGAACCAGCTACAGCTATGGATCAGCAATCAACTCCAGCAAAAGCAACCAACACACAGGGTTCACTCACCATGGCATCTTTATTGGAGGAAAATGAATTTTTGAAGTCAGAATTAGAGGCCTATAAAAAAGAGTTGGTAATGGCAAGGGAAGCCTTTGATAAAGAATTAAATCTCTACATGTTGGCACATACAACATCAGTAAAAAAGAATGACCCATGTAAAGAATACATGTGCCATGAATGTGGAAACATTTACCAACAAGCCGGATACAAAATAGTTAAATTCCCAGTGCCTGAGGCATCCACATCAGTTGCAATCAAAGAAGAATGCCCTACTGCCACACAAGAACCAGTAGGGCCCTCAAAAAGTCTGAAAAAAGAAACCAAGCCATAGATATCCTGCCTTGTTTTAGTCAGCTCAGCTACTCAGACGATGCCCCAACCCAGTATTTATAATGCCGGGACACAGACTCCACCATGGAAAGAATTGGAGATAATGAATAACTGAAAGAAAAAATATGTTGTTGATCAAGATAAAATGTTACAACAGCATAAGTTTTCCTGGCAGAATCATATGTATGCCAACTGGGATAATTGGGAGCAGACACTTCAACAACTCAAGGATTCTAAGAAATAAATCAAGGAGTTAAAATACAAACTGGTTATGATGTTTTCATTAGTACAAAAATTGTTAGCCACCAGGAAACCTTCCTTGAATTATTCTTTGTTCCTTTCTGAACGCCTTGTTTATTTTCAGTTGAAAGCAATTAAGGATGGGAGACCTCATGAGTTGCTCACAGCGGAACAATTTGTCAAAACATTTGCTGAGGCCCCCGCTAGTGACCAACATTTTTTATGTGAACTTTATCTTCATAATGAGGCTATGCCTGATAATAGAGAGGTCAACCTGAATCCAATTGTTGGTGATATACAAATTAGGGCATTTGTTTCATTTCTTGCCAATCAAATCACATGGAAAACTACTTTTATTGCAAGTAGGTATAATGAGGATAATCGCCTCCTTTGGATAAGACCGGAACCTGCAAATCCGGCCACTTTTGTAGCAGAATATCATTGATTTTTGTAGAAGCCAGGAATGCACAGCTACATACAGCAATTGCAAGCCTCAATACTCCTAAAGTGTCATCAGTTAATCAGAGTCAAAGAAACTGCTACCTTGAAGGCCAACACCATGTTTTGGCAACATTCATGTAAGGAAAGACGAGAGTATAACCCTTTTAGCCCTGATAATATTCAAACTACACTATCCAGGGTACCAAGCTATATCAGATGCATTCAGCAATGTGCCGAGAATTGGATTGGTTATCATTTTCACTTCCCGGTCTTATGGATGCCAGCAGAACGATACCAGTCTCATTATAAATTGGCTAACAGGGACGAGGCAGTAGCATGGTAGAAATTGCAGAATAACCAGGGATTCAGATCTTCGACAGAAGCCACCTTCCATAGTTATTGCTTGAGTAACTTGCATGCAAAGAGTCAGTACTCAGACTCTGACTCGGACTAAAAGTTTCCTGAGGACATGCAACCCTTTCAGCTGGGGGGGGTGTTAGGACCTCACAATCTACCATTTTTACCATACATTTTGACATCACTTTACCCTTTATAGCTATATTTAAAAAGGTTACATTATCATTTTCATCCATTTTATCCAAAGGTATATGCAATCCTTCTCTTTACTATATATTTAATTTGTTTACATATAATTCCACATTACTCTTATATTTCATCATTAATCGAAGGTAGATCGTTGCTAACACAAGTCTAAAAGATCGCAGATAATTTATGATAAGGAACGTGCTGTGCTGAAACAATCGGTCGTTGCTGAAACAGTCGATGCCGTTGCTGAAACAGTCAGCGGGCACGTAAAGTCCATCATTTGCGATTTCGAAAGAGTATTTCAGGAACAATGGCAACAAGACGAAGACAAGCATGGAAGGTTGTTACATGGATTGTTCTGAAGCCAGTACCTTTTTGTATCTGTTGTAACAATATTTTTCTATGGAAGAATGGAAGGACCTTGTTTTAAGATAGAAGAACAGATTTGGATAAATATAGGATTTCTCTGATGTAACTGTAATATATGTCTCCTCTTTAAAAAGAGGAGACATCATCAATAGAAGGGGAGTTAGAGACTGCAGGAGAGACACTATTTGTGAGCGAAAAGGAGTAAGACTCCATTGTAATGTATCATTCCTTTTTGACAGATGAATAAAGGTTTCCTTTGAGCGCTTCAATTTAACTCTTTCCTTTGGGGAATCTTGTGAGAAGGAAAGGGCCCACCTTCATCACAAGATTCACCCGATTGCTCCTGTAGTTTGTTAAGTTTATTTATGTTATTCGTACCTTAGTTTAACTATGTTTCCTGAATAATCATTTACAAGGTTTTGTAGTTCTTTAAGCACTCTGTTTTCTTAACACTGCATGAGTTCGGTAACATTCATTCTTAAAGAAGCCAAGAGATATTTCTCTGTTATCTGTTTGAATGTATGATTGATGCTGGGAAACATGTGCTGAATATTCCTGTTCAGAGGAATAGGGTCCTATTCCCCATAGGTTGATTCTCTTTTTCTGTAGTGTGATTAGTATCAGGAGACAGGTGCTGAAGGTTCCTGTTCATGGGAATAGGGTCTTGTTTTCTTTGGATTGATCTTTCTCTACAGTGTGATTAGTGTCAGGAAAGAGGTGCTGAAGATTCCTGTTTGGAGGAATAGGGTCATGTTCCCTGTTATGGTTGATTGATTTCCTTTCCTGCAGGGTGATTTCCTTTCATTATCTTTTCCTAGGATTCCTTTAATGAAAGACTGCAATAGAGGAATTTCTTCCGCTATAACACAAGTAGGCTTCAGCTTTGTTAAAGCAGGGTGTGAATAGTTAGATTTGTATGATTGATAATTGTGTGACTTCTACTACAACATTATCTTGCTTTTGGAATTGAGCATATCCAGTGCGTGATTGTCTTTGGAATAAACAGACCTTCCTGGGTTGACAATTTATGTGGAGCTTGAATTGTTAAAACAATTAAAGCGACCAACACTATGCCAACCAAGCTCCCCTCCGACATCCCTAAGTTCGAAGGCCTTGCTGGAGAAGATCCAACCAACCATGTCCGATCTTTCGACATGTGGTGTTCCTCTAATTCCATTACCGATGATTCCATCCGTCTTTGGTTGTTCCAACGCACGCTTATCGGCGAAGCTTATAAATGGTATGTTGACCAAGCCACCTCTTCCCATACCACCTTTGCGACCATTGCCCAAGCCTTTTTATCTTATTTCCAGCTCCCTCTCCGATACGATACTCGCACAGAGCTTTTGACTTCTTTCAAGAAAACCTCTTCGACCCGCCTTTCCACTCATGTCCAGGAATGGCGAAGAAGACGGAGCTTATGTCGAGCTCCCCCCTTCGAATATTGGGTTTATATGGACTGGTTCCTTCGCACTCTCTTACCTCCCATTGGCAAAGATGTCGCCTCCCATTTCCCTCAAACCGAAGAAGTCGCCCTCTAAGTAGCCTTGAAATATGACCTGATCTACGCTCAGTTTGGTTATGTTTATACCGTCCTTCCTGACCTCCCCAGGCCCGGTGGCGCTAACGCCCCGGGGGCATCTCATTCCGCCGACGGTATCGTTGGAGCCCTTTCTCATCCGTATGCTCAACCTCCTATGGGCTATGGTCTCCCTCAAGGAGGGGCCAACACCTCTAGCACTTTTCCCCCTCCAGGTAGCATGTATCCAGGATACGGCATGCCTCATCCTTTTGCCCAACCTCCTGCTTACCTCAATGTTTCCCAACCTAACCATTATCCTTATCCGTAGCCTGGTGCGCCAGCTCCTCCAGCATATACGCTTCCACCTCCCTTGCCTCCTCCGCCCCCGCAACAGCACCTACAGCCCCCTCCAGGGCAACTCTTTGCACAATAGGGCACGACTAATCCCCCTTCTCAAAGAAGGCAGAGAGGAAATCCAAATCAATCCGCCCCTGGTATGCGTGGACCCAATCCTCAAGGTACTGACTCTAACACTGCTAACCAGCAACAGGGCACTCAGCCCAAGCCGGAAAGGCCTCTTCGCACCAATAAGCCTTGTTCATGTTGCAGTGTTTACGGTCATTACACCCACAATTTTCCCCTCTTACCACAGATGTGGCAGATGTGGGAGTCTCAAGCCACATTGCGAGGACAACATGCCTCCCCTCATGCTCCCCCTAATGTGGCCACTACCCAACCGGCTGTGTTTACCGATCCTTTCCCCCAGCAAAGATTCGTGGCTGCCCAACCACCTGACGGACAGGTCGCCACTCAATATTCCCCTTCTATTTCCTCTGATTACCAGATCCGCATGATGAACTCTGATCCATCCCCAACTGTCGACCTTCACCTTCAAACTCGGTCTTGCCAGTACCCCAAGCCTCCCGCTCAGTCTGCCCTCGAGTCCCCTTCTTCAAGTTCTACAGAGCCTCTTTCGACATCCGATGGTCCCTTACATATCCCTCAACCCAAAGTTGAGGTTCACACCAAGATTCCTAAGGGACCATTACGTCGAAATGCTGCTCCTGGTCGAGCTGCTCATGCGTATAGCATAGTAGATGATTTGGCACAATCTCCTTCTGCCATTTCCACATTGGAACTCCTCCAGTCGTGTCCTTCCCAAAAGAAGGCTCTGCTATCTGCCGTCGGCGCTGTAGATCCTGCCGATGACCAAATGATTTTTTTTTATTCTCATCAATCAGACCATCCTCCTCTTCCTGCTTCCGTCGCCTTCCAAATCCCAGTCAAAATCCGGAATGCCAACGTTTTTCGGTGTATAATTGATGAGGGGGAATCCACCTGTGTGATGTCCACTTCAGTTTGGAAGCAACTCGGATATCCTGAGTTGGCCCCTTCCACGATCACCCTTCGAGCGTGGGACGGCCACGCCTCCCAGCCCATTGGCCTTTTCCATAATAGTTCTATCACCCTTGCAGGCAAGACCGTTTGCGTTGACGTCGAAGTCATCGACGCCCCTCTAGACTACAACATTCTATTGGGGCGAAGCTACACCTATGCCATGTCTTCTGTCCCATCCGTGGTTTTTCGCAAGATTTCTTTTCCTCACAATGGAAAGATAGTCACCATCGACCAGTTGACTTACCATGAGCCACCGTCTCAAACCTCCCCGGAGACGACCATCTCTTCTGTAGCCAATAACCAAACAGTTAATTCCTTGACAAGTGTCTCTCCCGGCGTCTACAAAGATTCCTCCCTGCTTGGAACTTTTCTTGGTCTCCCTCCTCCTCATATCTCTGATCCCAGCTTATCGAATTTTTGCATGATGCAATCGTCTTGGGTCGCCCTTAAATGACCCGCTTCGGCTAGTCAGCAACCTCAGACTCAACCTCGCCCACCGCAACCCTCTCCTATCCATTCATCTCAGCCAGCCGGACCTCCTCCTTCTGGCCCTTCTCCTCCAACTGGTATCCCTGAACCCCTCTATCCTCCCGGGTCGGTTCCCCTAGGCCTCAATCAACTCAGAGCCGTCCCTCTTGGTCATTATCCCGCTGGTCGGATACCTTTCCTAGCTCCCCCTCTCGGAGTCTATACAGTCCCTGTCATGGCCACCCTCTCTCTCCCTAACCTGACCCTGGGCATACCCATCTGGTACCTTGACCCTCCAGCCGCTACCCCACCTGGTCACCCCAAACCCTATCTTGCTTTGACACCGGTCCAACCGGTCCCCCTCGCTTCCTCCGTTGCCACCATGCCCCCCACACCTCCCCAGGACCCTACCCCTGTGGTGACAGCTCCAGGAAAGAAAGGCAAATCTTGCAAGGGGACATCCAAAGACAAGGTCACCCCGACTGACCCAACTCCTCTTCCGCCCGCAAAGCCTTGTGCCTTGTGTGATGTCGTCGGTCACGCCACCCATACTTGTCCCAAATTGCCCCGCATTCAACCCATGGTTAAATTCGCGTTCCCTGAGTCTACAGTCCCTGACCCCTCTCTCCCGTCCTCGTCCGTAACCAAGAACCCAAAAACTATTCGCACCAGTAAACCCTGTGCTTTGTGCGGTGTCCATGGCCATTATTCCCACCATTTTCCTCACCTGACGCATTACCGCGCCTCTTTAGAAGTAGTCCGTGAGTATGAGTTTGAACAAAATCAATCCGCCTCTCCCATACTCGCGCAGTATGCTTCGGGTCAGCTTGAGGATCCCCCCACTCCCATCGACATTCCCCCGCCTGATGTCCAGATGACGGAGTCTACTACCACCATTCTTTACCTATCATCCTATGTGAGACCCTTGGAGCATATTCCCCTTGAATCCTCCCCTGTTGTTTCGCTTGACCCCCCCTCAGCGACCACCCTGGGCTCCACATCCTTTAACCATTTGTTTCCCTATTCTTCTGTCATTCCCCATGACGATCCATATGCGAGCCTTCCTTCCCCTATGGATGATTTAAGTAACTTTTCCGCGTCATGTGGTTTCCCTTCCACTCTTCCTCCCCTCTTTTCCCGTCCGGATGCCTCCTTGGGAACCTTTTCCACCCTTGACCTCCTCCTTTCCGCCCATACACGAGATAACACCACCCGTATCTCTGTTGACCTCCGCAGCCCGAGTCCCAGCCACCCCTCCTATAGCCCCCATATACCACCATCCAGTTTGTATATGCTTCATAGCCATCTTGCCCATCACACTCCCTCCCGCAGTTGCCGCTCGATGTCTACTATACACTCACGTTGCCGTCATTGTCCCTCCTCCCCCCATTTGTTGTCTTGTAACACTATTCCGCAGGACCTCTCGTCCCCACCCTATATCGGTTACGCCGATGGTGCAAGTCGTTACTCCCGGAATCTAGCCTCGGTAGGTTGGGCCATTTTCACCCCCTTGCATGCCCTTGTGCTCTCAAACGGGGTCTGCATTGGTACTGCCACCAACAATCAGGCCGAATATGATGCAGTGCGTGGTCTCTTAGCCGATGCCCTCTTTCATCGCATCCTCCATCTGCATGTTCGTTTAGATTCCCTACTTCTTGTCATGCAATTAAATGGTGTCTATCATGTGCGTAATCCTATGCTGTTTAGACGATATTTACGAGTGAAACTCTTGATACGTGAATTTGAAACCATAACTTTCAACCATGTACCTTGAGAACATAATCACTATGTAGATAGTATTGCAAACCATGTTCTAGATTGGCATTTATCACACGCATTTCATACAAGACAATAACATTCATAACCATTAAAAAAGATGCATATCCATAATATGTGTCGCAAAACATGTGTTTAGATTCCATCTACTCTGATACATTTGACATGCCCATAGCATGTTACAGAAAACTCAAAAATGGGGGCACCACCTGCCACTACATACACACTAGGGGGCACCACATGCCCCACACCTAATCACTATCTGGCGGATCTCGAGCCAATGGCTCTGCTCCTGGAGCTCGTAGATCACGTATTCCTTGACCGGCCATCGCCATGCGCCGCATGACACCTCGCCATTCCGAGGGTAGACCAATACATGGATCTACGTACTGGTTGTCTAAGTCTTGCCACCCGCGCTCTGAAACACCGGTCAGCAACTTCTCGCATCTACGACGGATGTCCTCCAGGAGGGCGGCCGCATCCTCACCCTGCGCCGCTCTCGATCCACTCGGGCCTGCAGTTCCTGATGCTGCCGGTCGTCCCATATATCCGGTCGGTTTTACCGGAGCTATATCTGCATACCAAAAGTACATGAATCAGTACCCTATCTACTATTCAATAACTTTAACATGCCCATAAAATAATAGTAATTTGTCACTTACCATCGGGCCCCCATACTCGACCAGGCGGAAGTGGTAGGTCCGGATCTCCACAATAACTCATCCCACTATAGGGATAGTCATCTATGTATAACGGCATCTGATCCCAATGGGAAAAGAACTCAGGACGAAACACCCGTCCGACCGCCCCTCCTCCTCCTCTGCATAGTAGGCGCCCCCACTGGCGCATCCTGGGCTCTCTCGGGCCCCCATTTGGGAGCTGTATACGAGGTCGTAAGTTCGGGATCTTCTCAAAAAAGAAGGAACACAATAAAGTCCCGTACGAGCAATCGTGGTTCACTTGCCGCTTGCACAGCGACAGCTGTCGTTTTATCGACACCAACATCATTTGGGCCCACCCATAGTAGGTCCCACTCAACACACTCTCCATAATCATCATCTGCCCCCCAATGATGTGATGGAATGCCTGGTTGCCCAAGATCCGCAGCACCGCTGCGGCCACTGCACGGGTCTCTAATCTCTCTAAGTCCCCGATCGATATCTGAGTCCCTTTGACTTGGAGACCCAGTCGACAATGTCGCTCCACAAACTCCATGATGTTCTGCCCCCGCGGTAACACTGGCTGCGTATTTCCCACCATCCCAAGTGGCGGGAGACCAGTCAGGAAATACAGGTCCTGGACTGTCAATTCGATCCTGTGCCCCTGCACTATAAAGACCTCATGATCTGGATCCCAATAACTAACAATCCGGGCCAACAAGGGCTCCCCAGCTCTCATCAAAGGGTTCTCCAAAAACTTTAGAACCCCAAACCTGGCCAATACACGACGGACACCCTAATCTGTCTGGATCTCTGTCCGTAATGTGCCCAGGTCTCTCTCTCTCCAGTTGACCCGTATATCTTCCATAGTTGCACAAAAACATCATCTTTGTCAGTATACAAATAGGAAACACTGTAACCAATCACAAAAACCCAAATCTCAGCCCTAACACAACACTAAAATCCCCTTCATCCTCCAGGTCACACTTTTTTGCCCAATCCTGGGCCAGGTCACAGTTTTTGGCTCAAAACCTGCGTCCCAGGTCACAGTTTTTGGCCCAAAAAGTGTGACCCGGCTGTAGAGATGAAAGAGGGTCTGTTTTTGAGATTCTGGGCCCTAATCTGAACTTTCAATCCATCAAAATGAAAGAGTAAGGTTAGGCCTCTTACCTGCAACCGACAAATCTCGATTCCAACGGTTGGTTTGTCCGCTACGCTCGCCGCAAGATTTAGGGCCTTCTCTCCTCTCTACATTCACCACAGCAACACTAGCAAATGAGTGGATTTGGAGGGAAAACTGCCTTATTAAAGGAGAACCCTTGTTTCTTCATTCGCCTGCTGCGACCATACCGTAGCTCCGTTTGACAAACCGTCTGCACCGTTAGAAAGCTCTCACCGAGCCCTCAAATGGGTATCTATTGGTTTTTTCTAATTTGATACTTCACTAGGACACATTTTGTCCAAGATGGGTCACTTCACCTCCCCCCAAAATCGAATTTCCTCACTTACAACACTTGTACTTGGGGCACCACTTTTCCTCCATACTTGTCTTTGTTTGTGTCAATTTTCGTCATGAGATATCATCTTGTACTCATGTTTTTCGAGTCCCCCATGGGCTCTTTTCTGTGTGGCAGCACCATCGAGTCGCCCTTGTTTAGAGCATCCAAGTTGAGTCGTCATCGCATTCATGGAGTCTATCTCGAGTCCCTTTTTACCCCGCTATAGTCCTCCATCCTTAATGGCTTGTTCCCTCTCTTGTGTCACACATTATGGCCTTCAGTCCCACTGTCCCCTATCCCTCATGATATTGTGTCAGTCGCTGCCATGTCATTCATGCCCTTTATGCTCTAACAAGGGAAGTCTTCCATTCGCTACTCAGTCCCCTCCATTTCATCATCATCATTGGTATTAGTCTGTCAGTCGCTCGAATATTTTCTCTCGCACCTTAATTGAGGATCTCTCATTGCCTCACCTATGGCAGACCTCCTTCTGTCAACATCAGCTCATTAATTCCAGAAGACCGGTCTAGAGGGCGGTGTACCTTGGTTCCAGCTTCCACTCTTGTTCGGTGCCTCGGATCAAGCAAAGGGCTTTCTCATTACCCTTTGACTTGATTGTTTCTCAGCTCCAGCTCCTTTCAGCATGATCGAGATCCGTATACTTGATGGTTCAGTGATGCAGCAGCAGCTCTTGGTGATTCCCGAGTGTGTGTGAGATGTCTCAGCCCTCATGAGGGGGTGGCCTTGCAGGTAGCCCCCCACATGCCCGAATGAACTCTTCATTACAGTCTTTGATGCAGCTCCATATATTTGATGATGTCGGCCTTAGCCGCTTGCAGCGCCTCTTTGATTTTCATGTATCAGTCAGATTTTGCGAGCCCTTCCCCATTTTCAGGGGGCATTTGGGTTGTATTTGTATCTCATGTACTCAGATATTATTGTATAAGTCCTGGCTGTTATCCCAGGCACAGCATGTATGTGGGATCCCTCATTGTATTTCTATCTGGCTCATGTTTATGCCGGCTGTACTTTATGGTTCGGTCCCTTGTTTACTGGACACACTATTCTTTTGTACTTTGTCTCGGCGGGCATAGGTATACCTCCCCCGCCGCCTTTAGCACAGGTACCCTCTCATAAAAAGAGACTTGTTGCACCTGTAAGTCTCGTCTCCTCAGGGTCTAGTTCTTCAGCACATTAGTCTACCTTACATCTCTCTCTCCGACTTCCCTTTTGATGTCTGGTGATTGAGTTCTTACAACGTACTTCGGTCATACGATTTTCTCCTAACACTCGCACGCTGGGGGGAAATCTGTTACACCATTTTTTGGTCAACTAACCTACTATCATTAGATGGACCCAAGTACACCATGTAAGACCAATTTTACCCTAAGTAAAATTGCCTTCACTATGTAAAATAACTTAATAAAACACATTTATTAGGTTTTTTATGGTCTAAACAGGAAACCCCAAAAGGAAATATTAAACAAACCTATATTTGTTTGATTTTCCTGGTCATGTTTAACCCAAAACAAAGAAATTAATTAGATAAATCTTTATTTATCTTATTATTTTCTAGGAATAATTATTTAAACCTTATTTAAATAATATTCCTTGTTATATATGACTAAATCACCCATAAATAATTAAATAAATCATTATTTATTTGATTATCTTTTAACCACCTCCTTAAAATGATAAATAAATCATTTATTTATTTATTATTCACAAATAAAGGGATTTGACCCAAGTCAAATACTTTTTCCCTACAACAAATATAATAAAATATTCCATAAAAGGTGGATCTAGATTTGGTTAATGTTATTTTAATCATGCACCAAGATCTAGAATGGCCCAATATTTTGTTATAAATAGGAGGGTTTCTCCTACCATTATTCACCTTTTGTTGCCTATTAGATCACTCTGGATCTATACTCTTGGTCTGACTTTGAGCCATTATCATTGTCATATTTTCCATTATTTGCTGTGTGAGCTCCCTTTGAGTTCTATCTTTGTCCGGGTTTTCTACACCAACAGGAGAGAGAAATGCTAGATCTGAAGTGCTGAGGACTTCCAAGAACCCATCCCATTGAGGAGAATTGGAAACACCTTCTTGTTTTCCTCCCAGGTGCCCTTAATACAAAAAATTCTTTCAAAAATTGTTCTTGTCTTGTCTATTGGATATATGGAGTAAAACCTTATTTTTACTGCTTAATGTCTTTTTATGCATAGATCTGGTTTTTGCAGCTCTTGTCTTGATAAAATAACTACATATCTGAAGATATTGGCAACCATATTTGATGTTAGGGCTATTAGTTATGCGTAGCTAAAGTGGTCTTTTTTCGTACACTTCGACAAAAGATTCATACTAACAAAATGAATAAGCTAATCAATAACATTTCAAATAAGTTGATTAAGCTTGAATTGGAGGCCAAGAATTCCCCTCCTCTTCCAAACCAAATGATTCTTAACCAAGGGTTTAATCCTCAATATCAGAAGCCCCCTCTGCAGCCGTTGCAGCAGGAGAGGAAGGAACAACAAGACCACATTCAACCTCCTCTGTACTTGGAGGGAGAAGTGGAGGGACATGTTGAGGAATTCACAGAGAACCAAGAATATCAATTCCTCACCTAATCTGATGATGAAGAGGGTAAACTCACCCTGCAAGGGGAGAAAGAAGAGAAGCAAGTCCCTCCAGAAGACTAAGATATTGACAATTATTGCAGGCAATTCATGGATTTCATTCAACCTCAACTCCACAAGAAGTATGATCTTAGGTCCTCCAGAAAGAGAACCCTAGGGCAAGAAAAAAATGAAGAGTAAATATCAAGAGAACAAACCCCTCCTAGTCCTGCTAGTAAAGGGGATAAGCCATTAGAAGAGTCATCCCCTCATAAGGCCACTGCATCCACTTTCATAAATAAAGAAGCTAGCCCTCCCAAAAATGAGAAGTCCACATCTATACCCTTGAATCTACTCGACCCTCCTAAAAGGCAGTTCAAATAATCCATTACAGAAAAAGGGCCCACACCCTTTAATATCCAAGAAGAACGTCCCATGGTGGTTTTTGGACCACATGTAGAAAATCATTTCCTAGCCTATTATGAAGAAGAGGGAGGTGAGCTTAGCCTCCATGAAGAAGGGGAAGAGATGGAGTGTTTCCTAGAGGATAACACTAAAAATCAACAGTGCTTTGGTGATCCAGAAATAGAGGCAACAAAGCTTAATTGTCTAGATCCACAAGAGAATCCTCAGCAAGCAACGTTTCCTTCAGAGATTAAATACCAGTTAGATTTTCATAATGAAGACCATCTCTCAAATTATGTTTCAGCAGTACAACAAATTGTTACAAATCATGTTCCTCCACCCAAAATCAACAAGAGTTTGTAGCTCCCTTGCAAGCTTCTGTGTGACAAAGAGAAAGATAAAAAACACTTAGATCACTTGACTACCGTGGATAGTGAGGAAAGACAATTGGTTCCCTTGCTGTTTGAAGAGAACCACTTTCAACACACAAGTAAAGCAACAGTTTGGAATGAGGTTTCTTTTCCTGTTAAAAATCTTCTAGAAGATCTTATGTTGCATGTTTACCATGATCCTTCAGTTAGTGTATTGCAGTTATCAGTAAAGGAAGAATATGTGTCTATCAGGATGTTTGTCCTACCATGGCAAGGTAAAGTCACAAATTGGTTTGAGAATATTCCAACTCATAACATGAGAAATTTTCATCAATTCATGAAATTTTTCCTAGGTCGATGGGTAATCACGGGAAATGTCTTTCTTATCATAGAAGAATATGGACATTTAAAAAGGCATCTTGGTGAGACAATACAATATTTTTCAGCCATGTCCAATAAGGTGTATCATTCAATGCCTGTTGACATAAGGCTACCCCCAGGAGTAGCTATCTGGCACTACCTAAATGCCTTTAATCCAGGGATGGCATTCCAAATAAGAGAAAGGGACCCTAAAACCCTTGATGAAATGCAAAATGTTGCAGTTAATGTGGAAGTAAACCTACTGAACAGAGAGAAAAATTTTAAAACAAAGGAAGAATTGATTCAGTTTGATTCTTTACGTTTATGCCTTAACTCATCAGATAAAATTCAAACATGCCCCGAGTTGTTTAGAGAAATGGATAACACATGTGAAATACCAAGTTGTGAAGTTGGATCGATTGGGTCAAAATATTCAGAAATAGGTCAAGTATATATTGATCAAGTGGCTATCTATATTGAGAAATTATTCATCACAAGGCCACTATACCTTTCTAGAATTTTTGTTGTTGTTCAGGTTTACCAAGTTCCTTGCAAGGAATTTCAGGCTGGGAATTCCTATCAAATACCATTAATAGGTTTGTTCCTGAGTTTGGTGAAAAACAGTGAAAGAACAAAGTTATTAGAGCATTTTCTTGCCTGGTTACACTGGCATTATTGTATAATTTAGAATAGCAGTAATTCCAACAGATTAGGGTAGGTAGGTGTGCAAATAAGCTCAGTGCTATGAGCATATTTCCAGTTTAGTTTCATATTGCTTTTTAGTTTTTAGTTCAAATGTGTTTCAGTTTCTAGTTTCAGCATAGTTCAGATTTCAACATTCAATATTTTCAGGGTGCGACAGTGATTTCCATTTTGATAGTTGGCAGTGCACAACTCAGTTGTAGTTTCAATTTAGGCTTACAATATGAATTTGCGACTCCATGTGCCCAATAAAGCACATGCATTCAGGTTTTCAAGTTCTCAACGCACTTAGAACAACATGTTGTCCCCAGATGGAGCCAGTGTTGGCCTGTGACCACACACAAGGTGGAGAAGTGGGCCCCTTATTTTATCGTTAATCGCTTATCACAAAACTCCATACATTTACCATTGTAATCCTTCGCAAAACCACTGATGCAATTAAACCTTAGTCCTTTTCACCTTTCTACCTGAACCTTTATCATCAATAATTCACTCCTCTCCACTCTAAACCTTTATCGACACCCATATAAATTTTCACATCGCGCATCACATTCCACAGATCACAACCATTTAGCCTCTTCTTCTTATCACAAAACACTTCCGATTGCGATTTGCCGGTGGACCCCACTTCCGCCACGCCATGTCATCTCCCGCACATCGCACATTGCTCCCCGCAAGGTATAACCCTTACCTTCCATTAGTTTTATACATTCTGGTAATTTTTTGGCGATTGCAGATCCAATTTGAGATTGAAAATTTTGAGGATTAGGCTTTAAGAGAGGGGTTCATTTTTATGTTTTTTTTTTTTTTTTTTTATGCATTTTGGTGCTCTATGGGTTGCCTAGTTTAAAATGGATTGGTTTGGATCATAAGTGGGTAGGTATTGTCCAAATCATTTGGTGGTTTTACCACCCAAAATAGTGGTCTTGTCAAGGTCTTCATGAGAGGCAATCTAGAAAGTAAATATAACTGCCGAAAAATGCAAATCAGCAAGCATAAAGACACTCAAAATACTACACATAACTCTTAGAATAGCGCCAAGTTGAGTGATAGGAGCTTTTAAAAATTAGGAGGTGAATAACTTGCTATAGAATTTAGTAAATGGTTGTATATGATAAAGTAACTTGCTGTTATGCACCTCTAGATCTGAGAAATACAGGAATATGTGGAAAATAATAAGATAAACCACCCCTTGGGGGCCACCCACAAGTGTAGAGGCACTTTAAAGTGTTGGATATATGGGTAGAGAAGCTAGGGAAATGAATAGATAATAACAAAAAACATTTCATCATTGAGAGTAGATGAGTAAAATTGATGATAATATAATTGATTACTCTACAATTGGGGTCAAATCCTAATAGGGTCAAAACCCAATTTTATTTTTATTTCAAGCGAGTTGAAAATTGTTTATCACTTCAAATGATGATAAAATATAACGTGGAAGTGAATAAAAGAAAAAGGATCATGAATACATACCTTTTTTATCAAACCCTTGAATGAGGGTTTCACTTTCATAGTAATTAGTACCACAACATGTGTTGTTAAATATATATAAATATGGGACATGCAATTAAAAAACAATATTTTAGGGGCAAATGGCACAAATATTGCATTAAGAATTACAGTTGTTACATCCATGAGCCAAAAAGTAGTAAAATAAGAGTTGCTTGCCTACAAAAGAAATAACAGCTAACACTCCTTGACCCCAACTTAAAGAATGCCCACATCTTACCTAAAAATGACAACGTTGGACAAAAATTACATGGTCAAACTTGATCTAAATAGTAAATATAGAAATTTCTTCCAAATTGAACAAAGTATTCATCTCATGAAGAGTTTCCCAACTGTGTCACTTCTATAAGTAGGAAGGGATTGTTAGACAGATAACATCCCACAGTTGTGCATGGTTCTTGAACCATCCATTTTCCCCCAAATAGAGCATTATTCCAATGAACACAAGAAACACAAAAATTAGAGATTAAAACAGAGATTAATATTAATGGCCTTGAATTATAGATTCAAAGTTGCAACATGCCATACAATAACCAGTCATTAGAAAAATGAAATGCAATTGATCCTTTATCACCAAAATATTATGAAGAACCAACAATATGAGTACTTCAGTTTTAAAATACGAATGGTGTTTCCAATATCATGACACTTCTAGGGCCACCTTGACTCATGGTATCAAACATTCCACTCCCTGTTGAGATGACTTTCCACTGAATGAGTTGTCGGTTCTTGTCATATAATTCCTTGGTTCAATAGTGACCATAAATGGTATCTCATGAGACCATTTCCAATCCTTTCAAATGGAGTCAAGAATATCTAGATTATTTACTTATCTTGAACAAAAATTCTTTGGGAATCATCAATATATTGCGGAAGAACCAATCAATTTCTTGAAGTATTTAAGAATAACAAGAGCTTGCCACGACAACCACTTGCATGTGTTCTTGTCCCACAAATATTCATACATATGAAAAGATTCTCTTTCAAAATGGTTTCTACATAAAAAAAAGTATCTTGCCAAATTTATCCTTAATATGTTGAGAAATACCAAATTAATTAGACAAACAAGTTCCATACTTGTTGATAATCCATATGGTGTCACTGGAACTACGAAGAGACTAACTAACAGTTTCCCCATATATACTTGAGAATGCCTAAAAAAATATCTTAAAGGCAAAGACGATAAGGGCCATGCTTTCCACTTATGTATACAACATTTAGAACATGGTTTGATGCAAGTATCTACTAATGATTAATTTTGCATTGCAACACATGAATAATGATTAATTTTACAACAATGTCAGTTCTATGTGCACACATATCGATCATGCCAAGCCTTCCCACTTCTCTAAGTACATAGGTGTCAAGAAAAAAGAGGTTAGACCCTTTTCCAACCCTACTTTAAAATGTTCCTTATTTACTAAGTGCCCAAGGGAGGACGAAGTAGCCTATCCAACCCCATAGGCTATAGTCATTGATAAAGGGGGGACCCATTATCCAATGTTTTGGGGAAACATTTGGTAAATTTGGGGTAGCTGGAGAAAAAAGGCAGAATTGGGGGCTATGCTTGTAAACCCTCACATTAAATTATGAATAGAGACCCCCATGAGGAATCTATAAATAAAGAGATAGAGTCATTTTCTCATTATCAATTTGGAATGGACTATCTCTGTTTTCTTTGAGCTATAGATTTGAGAGTTTTAAGACTCCTTTCTTCTCTTGATTAGTTTTGGTGGAGGTAATCCCACCCTAGCTAATACCCCTCTCTCCTTTACAACTCTTACACTATAATATTTTGGAGCATCTATGATTCATTTTGGAAATTAGGGAAATGCATTCTCAGCAGTTATTCTTGGTCAATAAGTCTTGTTCAAGACATCAGAGGTCTTTCTGTGGGATGCCTGGCCACCATTAGTTTTTTTAGGCAGAAATATCTTCTCTCTGTGATATTTCTATGGTTCACCCAAGCTCATAACCCTTGGTTAAGGAAAGGTAAGGCTGAAAGGGGTCCTCTCTGAGGCACTAAAGCCAAACAGGAGGTAGCAAGGATGTTCTCAACCAAATAGGATATCAGTAGGTTACTAGGTGGTTTTTAGTGCCCAATCTGAAGCATTTGGGGCATCACCTGTATGGAGCCTTCCTCCTGAGTGTATTTAGGGCTGCATCAGATATCTCTTTCAGGGTTCTGTGATCACATGAAGCTTTGAAACCACTCTCCAAGAATTACAGGCAAGGTCTTTGATAATGAAACATCCTAAGCATGCCTCCAGAACCTTTATTTTGTTGGCGTGATGCAGCAACATGATCAACCCTCCAACCGCGGGTGAAATTTGGATCAAAAGGGGATTGTCATAAGATATAACGATCAATTTGACCAGGTGAGGAGACTACTCCAGCTGCAGATGGAAACTCCACTGAGAAAGGGCTATCACAAGCTCTTCTTAACAACAAACATGTTTGGAGGCATCATGGTTAGACAATGAGTTGTTAATTAGTATATTACCAACTAAAATTGGATAGCGCTAGTGTGGGTTACAATTGGAATGTTGATCTATTGAATATTGACATTACAGTCAGAATTATATTGGTCGATTATTGGTTGTATAGGTCTACTGTTCATTAGGCAGTTAGCCCTAACTTGTGGCGGTTTGCTGAAGAAACATATGATTGTTAAATATCTCTTATATCATTAGTGAATTATATATAAGGGTACTTACCATTATCTGATTTGATATATGTGCACTGCTGATATGATTTTTTTTTTGATTGGTTGAAAACACTAGATAAGGATTGAACCCTAAGGCCAAAAAATACCTAGGGACATTACATACTTCCATTAGAGAAACAGTAAAAAATGCATTTCAATCTACTTGGATCATAAGCTATAACCAAAGACATTTTATTGTCAAATCCATGGGTGGTTGGGGTAGGATGATGGCCCGCAAAAGGCATAAAGGAGTTTTAACAAGGTAGACTTGAGTAGGTGTGCATTTCTATTGAAGAGGATCTCCATAATGTGTCCCTCTATGGCGAGGATGCATGGTAGGAAATAATGGTTCAGAGGGAGGTGAAGCAGAGGGGAATATATTGCCAACAGTGCCTGAGTTTGTTTTAGGCTACAGTGGATTCATAAGGGAGATGAGGGCTCAAAATTATATTTTGACTTTTTAAAAACAAAAGCGGCAATGAACAGGATCTTGGATTGCTCCATGAAAATGGTTATTTTTTCGGCACTCCAATTGACATAAGAGGTATGCTAAAATTTTAATTTCAAAATATTTTTCTCCTTATACTATGATGGATCATGTGGTGGCTGCAAGAAACTATTATTGTAGGGTCAATCCTCATAAGGTTTTCATTGGTGACTAGAGCAGGTTGAAGAACAATGAATTCTCAAAAGAGGAGGATTTTGCAACACTTAGCTACATGAGGAATGGAAAGTCTCTGGGTATAGAATCTAGATGGCATTCTATGTGAATTTTACAAAGCCATGAGCCATGATTAGTGACATTTTTTGTCATTTGGCAAGCACATTCCCAAAAAAGTAGCCACAAACAAAATTGGTGATTGGCATCCAATTTCATTGCTTAGTGTGGCACACAAGATCATGGCTAAAACAAAGACTCTAAGGATCTAGGCAATGCCATGGGAGGTTGTCTAACGATAAAAAAAGTTTTGTGTACAAACAAGTAATCTCAGTACCATGGTTTCAACATTTAAAACCTTCAAATGTGCACAAAAGCTAGCCAGCAATCCCTTTTATTTGAAATTCATTTGACAAAGCTTTTGACTGAGTGGATTGGACCTTCAGTATTAAGATGTTGGCTCTTGTGGAGTTTGGACCTAGATGCATGACTATGGAGAACACATTGTTCACTAATACATTAGATTTTATATACCAAATAGTGTTTAGATAAGTTTAGTTGATGATGCTCACACTTGTTTAGACATAATCAACCAGAATCAAGTGATGTGTTTAGTGACTAAAAATCTATTTTTTTCCTAGTGGGGTTGGACTCTCTTCCTAACTAGAATCCCTCAGCTTGGAAATTTACCCCACCCTGGCTGGTTGTTAGACATTTGGGTATTCCCTTTAGTTTAGATCTTTTGCCAAAATCCATGTAGAATTGGTGACTTCAACAACTACAAAGGAAACTTCCTATTTAGCATCATCTGGACCTTCCCTTTACGAGGAAGTTGACCATGGTTGCACAATCCTACTAGACTTGAAAATATATTTTGTGTCTTGTTGGTTGCGTAGCAAGGCCCGATATCAATAGTAGAGTAGATTTTGAGATTGTAACCATGGTCTCAATCAAACAAAAGGGTCTTCCATTGGGGATGTGTTACTATCCCCAAGGATGTCAGGGGGCTTGGTTTGATCAAACTTCCCACTCAAGTGTCTATTTGGGCTACCATATGAGTTTCAAGGGGTGTAGAGGGTGATGCTCCATGGTAGGTTCTGTTTTTACTAGTATGATGGAAACAAGTGGGGAAAGTGCATGGGGATTTTTCTTTGTGTGATATCATCTCCTTCATCCTTGACCTGTTTATGATAGTAGCATTAGACAGGTACTTTCGAATAGATTTAAGTGTCTAGACATGTGATTGGATGAAAATGGAATTTAATCCAAGTGTATATGGTCTGAAATCTATAGCAGACTGATTTATGCAGCAAGGATCATTCCCGATAAGGTTGTACACTAGAATTTTATAGATCAACCAACAACAGTGGCACAATGAGGCCATACTCATCTTGAGAGAGAAACACAAGTTGTGTGTAGGGTTAAAAATATTCATGTGTGCTACAGTAGGGCCGCATGTGTTGTGAAAAGTGAGCAGAGCAGTCACACGTGCCATAGGAAGCAGCAAATTGTTGCACGTGCTGTGGGCAGGGGTGCCAACAACCACATAGGTGATAGAAAGGTTGCACTATAGGTTGAGCATATGGAAATTCGTGTGGGTGATTAGAATAATTTGGGTCGTACAACCTGCACATGTGCCCAAGAAATTTCTATATTTGTTGTAGATTGTAATTTTCCACAAAGGACCATGTTCCCAGTAAGGAAACCCTTGTATGATAAGATATTATTTAATGATAACCAAATTTTGATGTGCATATTTTCTGTGTATGCATGTGTGTGGGATTGGTGTCCAATTTACTACTGCTGATTCTATTTTATTTACCTGTTAAATGCCAAAAATTCTTTTTATTTAGTAAGTTAAAAATTTAATTAATTTACAGCAAGGAAATTTACTAGAAACTAAATTTTCTAGTTGCTAGGGTTAAGAAAATTTAAAACACCAAATTCTATGTCTCAAGTTCACTTATTTGAATTTCCCAAAGTGATTGGTTAGCATGGAAAGCAATTTTGGGCTTGGCTAGGTGGAACATGAAAGACAAATTGGGATCTGGCACACACTCCATTTGGTGTTGGAGACACAGGGTGATTTCCTTCGATAGTTGCCCCACCTTCAAGCTCACACATTCAACAAGAAAGACATCCTCTTTTGGGGAGACATGTTAGATGAAACTACATGATATTAGTGTTAATCAGCGGTTGTCATTGATGTCAACCCAAGCAGCACCAGGGGCTAACCAAATATTGCATGGGAATTTTGACCTACCAAATTAATATATTTTGGGTCAATAATTCTTTTTATGGTTTCTTATTTTCGAGATGTTTCTGTTGATATATGTCACGTCATATAATTCTTCACGGTTTGAGATATATTCATGTTTGAAGTTTGTACCCCCAGTTAGTGGGTTAAAACCCCATGGGGTTGGGGCATGGGTCATTGAAAAGTCATAATTAATATTTTTTAAGCTCCTAAAATCCCTCCCACGTTCACTTGTTGAAGCCCCTCTCAACCTAAGCATTCATATAAATTGTGATCTTCATTTCCTCCTAAGGCAAGGGATTTCGCCATCTGAAACAGGTCATCTTGGAATTTTCACTCTAAATTTTTTTCTACGAAGGTTCAGAAGCTGAAATATTTATGAGGTGAATCTGAAATCTTGAGGAAGCTGCAGTAAAAATTTCAGATCAAGGTACGCAATATTTGTGGAGATATGATTTGTGGAAGTCAGGGTTTTTGCAGGCTCCTGAAATTCATCTCAAAGAAGTGACCTTGGTAAAATCATCATAAATCTCTCTCTGAGTATCGGATTGGAATTCTGTAAAAGGTGGTATATAATGCACAGTCTATATTTGTCTCTCTATAAATTTCAGAGCCAAATGAATAAAACAGTGACACGTGGCACGTCGTACAATTGCGCTCTCCTGAAACAGTCCATAATTAGGGCATTGTGAGAAATTGGGTATAAATCTCTCTTGAAGAATCCAAATTGGGTAAGACCTGTGGCATTGGAAATATGACTTAGACGACAACTACAGGACCAAAAATCAGATATTGAGGATCTGAAATAATGGAGATACACCAGATTCAATATCAAGCTCCTAGAAGGCAAGAAAAAGCTAGCTCTTGTGTTGTCAAGGGTTGCAAAGGACCAGAATTTCTACAGCAGAAAAGCAAAAAAAGTTGTAGCAGAGGGTAGCATGATAAGAGCAGCAACCAAGGTGCATAACAGCAGCAAGAAGTTCATCATATGAAGTCTTCAAGTGGGCAGCACTGCATACAATCATTGTAAAGGTATCATTGTACTTAGTCATTGTAAATACATTATTGTAAAAATTGTACTAGTATCTATGTGCCAAGGGTTGAAGAGGCATTTTTGGGAGGTCTAGGATCATCATTAGGTGGTTGTGTCAAAGTTGGGGTTATGGTCTAGTATATCTTCTTCTTCTACATCATTCTATATCATTGTAGAGTGGACCATTTTCCCTAGTACGGGAGTCCATTCTTATTTTATTCTTCTATAGGTTGGTAGGGTGGTGCTAGGGTGAGTTTTAGCTCATTGGGTGTTGGGGCATCCGTTCAGTTGAATACTGAAGAATCTTGGGCGTTGGAGCATCCATCCAGTGGGAGCTGGAGAAGAATGCTTTTCTAGATTCTAGGAAGTTGGAGCTTTATTTTCAATTGGAGTTGAATATTAAAGAATTATTAGAAAAACATTAGGTGGTTTTGTCCGGTGGGTTTCCACCTTAAAAAGTTTGTATGCATTTGTGTTCACTCTTGTTTTGTTTTGCTAACATTGTGTACGAAACCATGATAATAATTGAAGATTAACTAATGCTCTAATTGAAAGGAATATTGATTCACCCCAACCCCCCTCTCATTATTTCCAAGAATTGGTATCGGAGCTTGGTTCCTTCAATAGCAGTTTAATAGCTGGAAGGAGTTCATGGAGCATACCAAGAATGGTGTACCTCTATTCAATGAAAATAATTATGCACTCTGGAAAGGAAGAATGGAGGTCTATCTCTTGGCGTAAGGTTACGAAGTATGGGACACTATTCAAAATGGATTTACATCAACTACGGATGAACAAGGTAAGAAGAATTTGGTAAATGATGCAAAAGCAAAGAATATTATTATCATTGGACTTATTGAATCTGCTTATCATAAGGTGTTGGGATGTAAAACTGCCAAAAATATATGGGACAAGCTTGAGAATATATATGCAGGTGACTCAATTGTCAAAGAAGCAAAGCTTCAAATTTATAGAGAAAAATTTGAGCAACTCAGAATGAAACATGATGGCAACATTGCTGCATACTTCCAATACGTTGATGAAATAACCAATACTCTGGAAGGATTGGGAGTTCCAGTTGATGAGAAGACTATTATACGGTAGATTCTTAGAACCTTACCAGGGAGATTCATCCCAAAGGTATCAGTCTTAGAATACACTGCAAATCTGGACAAACTCAGCAAAGAGGAATTACATGGAATTCTCATAGCATATGAAATGAGACTTGATGAAGAAGAGGGTACTTCGCATCTAGATATTGCATTCGTTGCATCTAAGAAAACCAATAAGGATAAACAACCTTCAATTGAAAAGACATGCACCTGCAAGTGTGAAGAAAAGGGAGATGATGAAGAAGGTCTTTCAGATGAAGAATATGCTTACTTCATGAGAAAACTAAAAATTGGTAAGGCACACGTCAAAGGTAAACTTCCATTGATATGTTTTAGCTGTAATGAGGTTGGGAATTTTGCAGCAAAATGTCCAAATAGAAGTAATGGAAACTCAAAAGGAAAGAAAGGCTTTAAGAAATTCAACAAGAAAGGATCCAAAAGGAACTTTCTCTCTAAAGAAGATAAATCATCATCCGATGAAGAAAATGACAGTGAAGAAGAAGCCAATGAGAGAGCATTGTTTATGGCCAAGCACAGTAAACCCAAGCACAATAAAAAAGAGGTATCAAACAACGAAGAAGAAGGATGGACCATAGATGAATTTAATGGGGAAGCAATCAAGCTTATAAAAGATCTCAAGGCGGAGAAGATCTGTTCCAAAACTCTTGAAGAACAAGTTCAAGGTCTCAAAGTTGAAGTTGAAGAACACGAATGCATTAAAGAGTCACTTCAAAATAAGTTGGAAGAAAGCAACCAAGAAAGGGAAGAATTAGAAGCCGCAGTATTCTTGCTGCGTGAGGAAGTGAAGAAAGGAAAAAATATCCAAAACTATGCCAACAGCTCAAGGGCATTGGAAGAACTCATCAACAATCAACGATCTTACAACGACAAAACTGGCATCGGTTACAAAGAAGAAGAAGCAAAAGCTTCTACAACAAAATACAATGAACCTATGAGATCTGACATGCATGTAGACTTCATTGGACAAGATTCGCAAGAACAGCCTTGGAAGACAATTCCTCGATGAAAATTTCCATCCAGGTACCAACATATTTTTTATGGCTATTGTTATTCACTTGGAAAATTTGGTCATAAAGCTGTAGAATGTTGCACGTACCCTAGTAACGAATACAATTCCAGGAGATCTGTCAAATATGAACCTCCCAAGGCTCAGTGAAACATCAATAGATTTGAACATTTAAGAAATAATATTGAATGTTACAAATGTCGAAACTTTGGACACATAGCCAAAGACTGCAGACTTGAAAATCCTCCAGAAGAATCTTCGAAGCCACAGAATGAATGAACATGGAAGAAGAAGAAGAATGATAATTGTGCTCTCACTCTCAAGGCTCAAAAGAACAAAGATGTGTGGTATGTTGATAGCAGTTGCTCAACGCATATGACTAGAGATAGAAATAAATTTGTATCTCTGAAAGAGAAGAAGGATGGAACCGTGTCCTTTGGAAATGATGGATCTTCAAATGTTATAGGATTAGGTATTGTCACTCTCAGAAGCAAAGATGCTCTAGCCAAGAATGTTCTATTGGTTGAAAACATGAATCACAATCTGCTCAGTGTTGGACAAATGTGTGATCAAGGACACACAATACTATTCAACTCCACGAAATGTGAAATCAGGAAAGGCGTGTATGGTGAAATTGTGGCTACAACAATTCGAGCTCCAAATGACATATATGTTCTGGATGAAGCAACTAATTCATGTCTAATAGCTAAAGAGGATGATACAATAATTGGTAGCAATGATGATCGACTAAGTAAGAAGTTTGCTACAAAGGTGCAAAGTGATTTTGAGATGTCTTTACTTGGTGAGCTGACATACTTCTTAGAGCTTCAAATATCTCAGCAAGAGAAAGGAATATTTATATGTCAAGCCAAGTACATCAAGGAAATTCTCAAGAAATTTAAAATGGAAGATTGCAAACCCATCCTTACTCCAATGGTAACAGGTTGCAAATTGAGCATAAACGACTCATCTAAGGATGTGGATCAAAGGTTGTACATATCTATGATTAGTAGTCTTCTATATGTAACAGCCTCCCGACCAGATGTTATGCAAGCAGTTGGACAAGTAGCAAGATTCCAAGCAGCACCAAAAGAATCACATATTAAATATTCACTAGCATTGGAATATCTTCGCCAGAAGCTTGGGATTCTCCCAAGTTCTCATTAGATTTTCCTTTTTCAGAATATAAAGGGGGAGTGGAAGTAGATTACAGGTCTGCAGGATGGTTGTGTGTCAGGGGGAGTGGAAGTGTGTATAGGTCTGCAGGATGGTTGTGTTTTAGGGGGAGTTACCCTTTGCCATTGATGTCAAAGGGGGAGAGAATGTTGTAGGAAGAGGTGTCATGATCGCAGGGGGAGTACTTGTGTTGCCATCAATGCCAAAGGGGGAGATTGTTGATCAGCGGTTGTCATTGATGTCAACCCAAGCAGCACCAAGGGCTAACCCAATATTGCATGGGAATTTTGACCTACCAAATTAATATATTCTGGGTCAATAATTATTTTGATGGTTTCTACTTGTCGAGATGTTTCCGTTGATATATGGCACGCCATGTAATTCTTCACGGTTTGAGAGATATTCATGTTTGAAGTTTGTACCCGCGGTTAGTGGGCTAAAACCCCATGGGGTTGGGGCATGGGTCATTGAAAATTCATAATTAATATTTTTTAAGCTCCTAAAATCCCTCCCACGTTCACTTGTTGAATCCCCTCTCAACCTAAGCATTCATATAAATTGTGATCTTCATTTCCTCCTAACGCAAGGGATTTCGCCATCTAAAACAGGTCATCTTGGAATTTTCACTATAACTTTTTTTCTACGAAGGTTAAAAAGCTGAAATTATTATGAGGTGAAGCCTAAATCCAGATGAAGCTTCAGTAAAAATTTCAGATCAAGGTGCACAATATTTGTGGAGATATGATCTGTGGAAGTTAGGGTTTTTGCAGGCTCCTGAAATTCATCTCAAATAAGTGACCTTGGTAAAATCATCATAACTATCTCTCTAAGTATCAGATTGGAATTCTGTAAAAAGTGGAAGATATTGCATAGTCTTTATTTTTCTCTCTATCAATTTCAGAGCCAAATGAAGAAACAGTAACACGTGGCACGCCATACAAGTGTGCTCTGCTGAAACAGTCCATAACTAGGGCATTGTGAGAAATTGGGTATGAATCTCTCTTGAAGAATCAAAATTGTGTCAGACCTATGGCATTGGAAATATGACTCAGAGGAGTACTATAGGACTGAAAATCAGATATTGAAGATCTGAAATAACAAAGATACACCAGATTCAATATCGAGCTCCTAGAAGGCAAGAAAAAGCTAGATCATGTGTTGTCAAGGGTTGCAAAGGACCAGACTTTCTACAGTAGAAAAGCAAAGAAAGTTGTAGCAGAGGGTAGCATGACAAGTTCAGCAACCAAGGTGCATAACAGCAGCAAGAAGTTCATCATATGAATTCTTCAAGTGGGCAGCACTGCATATAATCATTGTAAATGTATCATTGTACTTAGTCATTGTAAATACATTATTGTACAAATTGTACTAGTATCTATGTGCCAACGGTTGAAGAGGCAGTGTTGGGAGGTCTAGGATCATCATTAGGTGGATGTGTCAAAGTTGGGGTTATGGTCTAGTATATCTTCTTCTTCTACATCATTCTATATCATTGTAAAGTGAACCATTTTCCTTGGTACGGGAGTCCATTCTTCTTTTATTCTTCTATAGGGTGGTAGGGTGGTGCTAGGGTGAGTTGTAGCTCATTGGGTGTTAGGGCATCTGTTCAGTTGACTACTAAAGAATCTTGGGCGTTGGAGCATCCATCCAGTGGGAGCTGGAGAAGAATGCTTTTCTAGATTCTAGGAAGTTGGAGCTTTATTTTCTATTGGAGTTTAATATTAAAGAATTATTAAAAAAAACATTAGGTGTTTTTTTGTCTCGGAGTGGGTTTCCACCTCAAAAACTGTGTGCATTTTTGTTCCTCTTGTTTGCTATCATTGTACAAACAACGATAATAATTGAAGATTAACTAATGCTCTAATTGAAAGGAATCTTGATTCCACACCCCCCCCCTCTCAGTATTTCCAACAATTGGATGAATTGGTGGTGCTTGTCTCAAGAGAATGACCTTCTCAGCCCTAATAAAGATTCAAATATGGAGTTGGTAGATCCACAGGAATATCCAATGAAAATAAAAATTGGACTGTCTGCTCCATTTTGTAAGGATTGGGAGTGCAGTTTTTGGAGTTTGGATTGTCTACTCCTTTAGCGGTTTAGGAGCCTTGGACAACACCATAGCACATTTGAAGTCTGCCATTTTGAGGAGAAAGGAAGCAGAGTGCAGAATCACAATCAGGTTCCAAGGGCAAGTATCCTGAGAAAAATGTTGATAATTGATTACAAAATGCTGCTAATTAATACAATTCTCGCTTTGTCGTATCCATGGATTTTGTATCCATTAGGGGAAATTATTGATGGAATGAACCATAGCATACCAATAGAGGGAGTGAAAAACATTGAACGTTGTATGCAAAAATAAGCGTTATTCTATACTTTCTATGTATAATGTATTTTCACATCTTATTGTGTTTAGAAAAAATGACCCGAATATGTTATCATAATGGAAAGGAGTTGGTGATCAAAAATAGAGTTAAGCCTAATGTATGGGATGGCAAATGCAATTGAAAACACTGAAGCAGAATCTAAACTATGACTAAATAAAAGCAAAAGCTTGATAATGACTTTTTAGGCAGATGACACAAACTAAACTTGAGAAATGATCACTAAATATGCAAGTTCTCTAACTAAACAGTTAAACACTAATCTTACCATGATGCAACATTTTGTCCTAAGCTCTTCTATTCTATGACTAATTCCTAGTTCTATTCTGCAATTTAATTGAATCTCACAAAACCTTTACTCAAGAGTTATTGATTTCTTTCTAAAGTAGTCTTTTGAGGAAGAGCTCTGTTTATAAAATGATGAGGAGATTGCAGAGAGATTTCAGACCTTATAATGATGTTGTCTTCTGTTCCTATGGCTATAGATCATTTGTAGATTTTAGAACAAGAAGATGTTTGTGAATAATGAAGGTTGTCTTGTTAATCCTAACAACTAAAGTAATCTATTGTGCAATGGATGACAATTTGAATATGAGATGCAAGTGCAATGAGTTAATCTAAGAATGAACCTAAGATGCCACTAATCTAGAACAATGTTGAACCATAAGTCATCATCAAACTTGAAACAAAGTAACTGAACATGAATTAAATGCAATGAAACTCCGGAGCATTCTAACTATACTAACATGCATTATTCTATGAAGTTACACAATCTGTTTGTTCATCATTAGTGATATTTTGGAAGAGTTCCTTCTTTTGGAAGAGGTAGAACAATTCTGACTGTGTACTTGAATGCAATTGTAAGCAAATGGACTGAAAGCAAATGAAAAACTAAGTTATCACATCCATACTCTACTCGTCATTATGATGTCTTGGGCAAGCGTTTAAGAGCAAGAACAGAGATGATACTTGGTACAAACACACAACTAAATCATTCATTATCACGGTCATGTCTTGAACTTCTTAAGAATTTCTTGGAAGAGTTCCTTCTTGTGGAAGAGTGATTAGAACAAGTGTGACTGTGATAGTGAACAGCAAAAACTACAACTAAATCCTACAGTACCATAGCTATTCATCATTCATCATTATAATCTGTTGGAAGAGTGTCTTCTTTTGGAAGAGCTGGAATGAATATAACTACAGTAGCTAGTTAAAACAACTATAAATTCAATTCCTAATTCTACAATACCATAGTCATTCAACATTCATCATTTTAATTTGTTGGAAGAGTGTCTTCTTGTGGAAGAGCTAGAATGAATACGACTACAGTAGCTAAAACAAAACAACTACCAATTCAAATGCAAAACGTAAAGGCAGCTAGGAAAACTTATCTAATTTACGCAAAAGAAATCCGTGCAAGAGGCAGGGGCCCTCTACCACTTGACGACATTCAACTCCAAATTAAATCACGCCTTCAAAATAACTTTGTCTGCTCCATTAAAGATGAAATAGTTTGAACATAACACTCTGCGTCTTCAGGAATGTAATCACAGAGTTTAAACAAAATCTAGCAGCAAATCTAACATAAAATCTCTAACATAGCTCTCGGTCTCCCCAGAGTTTATAAAGAAAATGCACATAACAATAATTACAACAATTTAGGAACAATGTCTTTCCTTATCTGAATCACGTTAGGACTCTTTGAAGTGGCTGTGTGAAGAAGAAAAGACATCTGGACTGAGACAGTCCTAATAGAAGTCTTCCTTCATAAATGTGTTCCCCACGTTCAAAACCATACCCAGAATTCGTTTCTTCCTCCATGATGAGCAACGAACCATGTAGACATGACGTGGATCATGCCCATATGCGATTTTTCTCAAGAGGCCACCTGGAACATACTCAAACATGAAGGCAGCTGCAGAATCGCCGGTTAGCTACGGAATGTCTGCATTCTGCAGCTAGTTCCAGTCAAAATGCTTAACAATGGCAAAAATCACAAAATTCAACAAGTCAGTCATGTAAATCATTCTAGAAGTAATTTTAACTATATTTATTGATCAATTGGGTTTAAGATAGCAATGGACAAGGGAAAATGAGGTAAAATGAGGTGAAGGAAAGCACAATTTTGAGGCTCAACATACCCCCACTGCTGTCTCTTTGCATGTCCTCATGAAAATTATCCTATGAATTCAGAGGCTTCTGCAAGGACATCTAATCCCCTTCTTCTCCTTTGTCTGGAAGCTAGAGGTCTTATGGGTTTCCTGATAACAAGTTTGAACCTGAGGTTGGTGAGTGCCCTGATCAACTTTTTGTTCCTTGTCTTCAACTTCTCATTGGTCCTCTCCACTTTGTCTATATGCAGGGATAAGGTTGAGTTCATATCAGGTTTGAGCTTGATTTGATCTTTGAGAATTTCATTCTCATTTTTGATGTGTCTATTCAGTAATTCCAACTCATACCTATCCCTTCTTAATATATCTATTTCAGACAGTGGAGGACTGGGGGTTCTCTCTCTGCTTTCTGAAGCTCTCCTCTCCAAAGTTTCCACATAGTCATAAATTTCCTGTTGAGCAGGATCAATTTCAGGGGTTCCTTCATAACAATCCTCTTCGTCATCCTCTTCAATGGGTGTTTCTTCATCTTCTATATTGATTACCCCTGTTTGTTTGATTAGTGTTTTCTTCAGTTTTCCCTTTAATCTGTGGCTTCTCCTAGGCTGAGAGGATCCCTCTCCTTTCTCTGTGGAAGATTCCTTGATTATCTTCTCTTCCTTAAGTTGCCTCTTGATTCGAGTCAACTTCTCTAAAATGATTTCTTCACTGCTCTCTTGGACTGGTTTGTCAATTTCAACTTTTGAAGCCCTCCATTTCCTACTTCTCTTCGTAGGCTGTGGTTCAGGTGATGGTTCTTTTGCTTCTTCAAAATGATTTCTTATTAAGAAATCATCCCATGTATCATTTGTTTTAGCTAGATGATGCTCAATCAAATTTTTGACCAAACCATGATGATACAGGGTTGTCTCTAAAAATTGAACTCTTCTCTGAACACAGGAAGCCATCTTCTTCAGACTTTGAAGCAAGAAATATGGTAGGTTTAAGTCTTCTCCCGGAAAATGCATCATTAGTCTGATGTGGTAGACATAAAATGTCCCATATCTACCCTCACATGTAACAAATTTTTGCAAAAGAAGTAGTATGTTTCTCCATTTGTTTTTCAATGCAGAACTGGGAATTCCTTTCTTGAATACACTAACATCCATATTTGGTGATTTTAAAATTTGTTTCCATGAGTCATTGTGGAATTCTCTATTTTTAAACCATCTCTCTCCAGTTCTGAGCAATCCTGTAGCCTCTGCAATAAAAACTTCAGTGACAGTAAACTTGACATCACCTACTTCAACTTCGGTTCCTTGAAATGATCTTGCAAATGTTTTAGTGACTTCCTTATGGAAGCCATTAAATTTTTCCAAAAATTGAAGCCATCCTATTTGTTGTAACATTTCTTTGCATTGTGGGTAGCCTTCTAAATATTTTTAACCCACTGGTTCAGTTCTTACAATTAAACCCATGATTTTTCAATATCAAATTAACACTCTTCTACCCACAAAACAATGACTTTCACTTTCGGATTGAAATGGCTTCAAGCTTTAAATGAAAATGGCTCCAAACTTCATAATGACATACCTCTGATTGATAATGACAAATGCCTTCGAAACCTTGGACTGATATGCTTCTGTTGACAATTGAATTTTGAAGTGATTTGCCTCTGTTTGATAATGAAAAATGCCTTCGAAACCTCGGACCGATATGCTTCTATTGATAATTGAACTTTGGAGTGATATGCCTCTGTTTGATAATGAAAGAAATTTCAAATTTCGAGCTGATATGTCTCTGATAGACAGTGGCAGATGGCTTCAAATTTCTTTTGTGCAATACCTCCGGCTCTTGGTAGAAAATGGTTTCGATTTTAACACCTCTGTCTTTTGGTAACAAAAGACTTCAAACTCAACACTGCAACACCTCTGTCTTTGGTAACAAAAGACTTTAAACTCAACACTGCAACACCTCTGTCTTTGGTAACAAAAGAATTTAAACTCAACATTGCAACACCTCTGTCTTTGGTAACAAAAGACTTTAAACTCAACACTGCAACAATTCTGTGTTTATAGTGAAAATGCCTCAAACTCCGTCCACAGTGATATTTTATCTGCCCACAGTGATATTTTATCTGCCCACGGAATCAAGTGGCTTCAAGTCCTCACACTGTTATACTTCCAAATTTACCCTTCTGCTCTGCTCTGCATTTACAATGCTCAATGCTATTCAAACTAATATCCTTTAGCTCTGCTCCTGGTGATAATAATATCTCTGTCTTCGGAATGGAATGCCGGCTACGGAATGAAGTTATGGTAGTGGTCACGGAATGGAGTAGTGGAGTGAGGTGGAGGGATTGTATTAATGATTGAAGAGACGGCGGAGGATTTTACGACGGCAGAGGGAATCAACATTGAATGATTTGGTTAAGAGACGTGGAAAATTCAAACACCTCGGCCAATTAACCGCTTAAATGCTATCGGATATGAAATTTGAAATGGAAGATTTTAATCCAAAGTCTGTAGAGGGTTTGTTGGTGTTGATCAATAAAAACAATTAAAACAACCTTTTCGAATAATCCATAACTAAACTATGCTAAACTTTTATGAAATGCCATTATAATTTTAAACTTGTTACCTCTGCCCTTTATTTGATTTTTTTGTAGCCTTTGTCTTCTCTGCTCATCTTTGGAGGAGTCTTCATAATTTTCTTGATGCTTTTGATTCATGAATACACTGGGTCACTTTGTTGTAATTCTGATGTCTGCTGGTTGATGCCTTTAGGGTTTATAGCTGCGGAAAGACTGTCGGGCTGCAGAAATGCTGATCAGCTGCAGAATGTCCACTGAGCTGCAGAATGTTCCTGTAGAGCACTTTAATCATGAAAATGGAATGTTTTTGGAGTATGGATGAAATGTTATGTGGTATGAATGAAAATGGATGATGGATTACGATATGTATGAAGTGGATAATGGAATGGAATGGATTCAGTTCATGAAATGGAATGAAGGAACATAAGGGCTGTACTGCAATTCATGACATATTTTATTCACTTACAGCAAGATATCAAATTTTGTATTTTGACATGAAAATGAGATGAATGGAAGATGGAATGAGATGAATGAAATGTGGAATGGAGTGAAATATGAATGATGGATGAGATGGAGTATGGATGAATAAGTGGATGGAGTGAAATGAAATGAATCATAAGCACTATGAAACTGAACTTATGATTTTTATAACAGCTGCTTATAAAAAAAAAATGGGAAAAGTTAGAGTGTCAGAGAGACTCTGATTTTCACCCTATCTTTTCTGTATAAACATGCCAATCAATGATTGGTTTTCATGTTTATACCTTTATTTTTTATTTTTTTTATTTTTTTATTATTTTTTTTTTTTCAAAAGAGAAATGCTTCAGAAAATTCAATCAAGTTGATGAAGAAGAGAGACTCTTCTTCATTAACTTCACATAATTGTCTTCTTGGAACTTCTTGACAAACTCTTCTCTTGAGAGTGGCTTGTGGTATAGCTTCAGTCTATGACCATTCACAAGAAAAGTGACCTCTTCTTCTTCTATAGTTCTGATTTTTACTGCCCCATTATCAAAAATTCGAACAATTTCATATGGCCCAAGCCAATGTGTCTGAAATTTCCCTTGAAAATCCTTGAATTTTGAATCAAACAAGAGAGCCCAGTCACCCTCTTTAAATTTCTTCTCCTTGATGTACTTGTCATACCATCTAGCCCTTTGCTGTTGGACTAGACTTGTTTTCTGAACTGCATCTTGTCTGATCTCATCCAATTCATTAATTTGCTCCAGTCTATGCTTTTGTGCTTCCGTTAGATCAAGTCCTAGCTGAACTGCCATCTTGAAGGTTTGAATTTGGAACTCTATGGGAAACAAAACTTTCTTTCCATAAACAAGCTCATAAGGAGTATGGCCTATTGTGTTTCTCCATGTAGTTCTATAGGCCCACAAGGCTTCAGGAAGCCTATCTACCCAATCTCTTCTATGTAGATGAACAGTCTGTGTTAGGATTCCTTCAATGACCTTATTAGTGGATTCCACTTGACCATTTGCTTGTGGATGATAAGGAGTAGATGTTCTATGTCTGATTTTGTACTTCTCCATCATTTGTTCCACTAGCCTTGATGTAAATTGAGCTCCTTGATCTGTAACAATTTCCCTTGGGACACCAAAATGAGTGAAAATATCCTCAAAAAGAAAAGTAACTACAGATGATTCATTAGCAACAAGTAATGGTTTAGCTTCTACCCACTTAGTAACATAATCAGTGCAAACTAATATGTATTTCTTTTGTCTTGATGGAGGACTAATAGGTCCTGCAAAATCCAAAGCCCATTTTTCAAAAGGTTCAATGTGTACCTGAGGTTGTAATGGCATCTCACCTGAAGGAGAAGGTTTCCCTACCCTTTGGCAACTGTCACACCTTTTGACATACTCCCTTGCATCTTTAAACAAAGATGGCCAATAATATCCTAAATTAAGGATCTTATAGGCTGTCCTCTTATCTGCAAAGTGTCTGCCACAAAGTTCATCATGACATGCCTTGAGAATTTCAGGCATCTCATCTTCACGAACACACCTTCTAATGATCAAATCTGAACCTGTCTTGTACAACTCATTAGCGACCCATGAATATCTTGCACTATCATTAATGATTTTTCTTTTATCCCTTGCATTCATAATTGAAGGAAATTTTCCTGAAACTAAATAATTAGCAATATCAGCAAACCATGGAGTTTGAGTAGAGATTGAAAAAAGATATTCATCGGGAAATTGATCTTCAACCGGAGTGTCATCTTTGATATTTTGGAGTCTAGATAGGAAATCAGCTACTGTGTTTTGCTTTCCAGGCCTATCTAGAATAGTAATGTTGAATTCTTGTAAGAGCAATAACCATCTTATAACTCTGCCATTAGTGATTGATTTGTTCATTAAATATCTAATTGCAGAATGATCAGTGTGAACAAAAGTTTCATAGCCTGTTATATAGTGTCTAAATTTGTTTATGGCATGAACAACGGCTAAAAACTCTTTTTCAGTTACAGTATAGTTTAACTCTGCAGGAGTCAAATTTTTACTGATATAATAGATGGCATAGGGAATTAAATCTTTCTGTCCCAATACTGCTCCCAGAGCTGTATCGGAAGCATCCGTCGAGATATGAAAAGGTAACTTCCAGTTAGGTCCCCTTAATATAGGTGCTTCAGAAATTTTGGTTTTCAGGGTTTCAAAAGCTAACTGGCAATCAGAAGTCCACTTAAATTCACAATCTTTGGTGAGTAATTTGAAGAGAGGAGATGCTATTTTGGTGAAGTTTTCTATAAATCTCCGATAGTACCCCGCAAATCCTAGAAAACTTCTTACATCTCTTTGACAACTTGGAATGGATAGGTTAGAAATGACTTCAACTTTCGCCTCATCAACTCTAATCCCATCCCCTGAAATGTGGTGCCCTAAAACAATACCTTCAGTGAACATCATAAAAAAATTTTCATGACTAAGAGAAAGGTTTGCTTCTTGACATCTTTTTAAGACCTTTTCCAAGTTTTCTAAAGCCTCTTCAAATGTATCCCCATAAACTGTAAAATCATCCATGTACACCTCTACACAGTCATGTATCAGATCAGAAAAAATTCCTAATACTGCCCTTTGGAATGTTGCGGGTGCATTGCATAACCCAAATGGCAATACTCGGTAGGCATAGGTACCCCAAGGACAAGTAAATGTGGTTTTATCTTGGTCTTCAAGTGCTACTTGGATTTGATTGTAACCACTAAACCCATCTAAGAATGAAAAGTACTTTTTGCCAGCTAATGTATCTAATACTTGATCTATGAAAGGTAAGGGAAAATGGTCTTTAAGAGTAGCTTTATTCAGTTCTCGGTAGTCAACACACACCCTCCATTTTCCATTTTTCTTGGGCACAATCACCAAAGGAGAAACCCACTGACTATCTGAAATAGGATAGATGAAATTAACATTTAACAATTTTTGTAATTCTTCCTTGACAATTTCCCTAAGATTTGGATTCATCCGTCTTTGAGGCTGTCTGATTGGTTTGCAATTTGCCTCTCTATAGATGTGATGAGTACAAGTCTTGGGACTTATCCCTTTCATGTCAGTGTATTCCCATGCATATGCAGAAGAATGTCTCTGTAATACTTTGACTAACTCTTCTTGTTGAGATTTTTCTAGGTTTCTGTTTATGTTCAAGGTTTTGCCTGAAAAATTTCACTTGTAGAGCTGCCAAATTTGTCCATAGAATGAAGAGACATCTGCCTAGATGACAAGAATTCAATATTGGATCTCTCTTGAAATGATTCTTGTTTGTGTTCTGGAGAAGATTCAAAGTTTTCTAGAGTATTCAGAATTTGATTATCTTCACTAATTTCTAAAATTGTGAAGAGTGGTTGTAAATATTCTTCATCCTCTATCCATTGAGTGTCATCTAGATCTGTAATTGTCCTAGCTGGAGGATATAAAGTAAATTTCTTTGTTGAAATACCATCAGAAATATACATATCACCGGACCTACAACTAATAAAAGCAATAGCTGTAGCCAACCAAGGTCTTCCTAGTATAACAGGATGGCCTCCTAGATTATTCTTGGGTTTTAGGATCATGAAATCCACAGGGTACTCCCAAGAGTCTAGGGACACTGGAATGTCTTCTATTACCCCATCTGGTCTGATCACAGATCTATCTGCTAATTGTAATAGTGTGGGTGTAAAGAGAAGATTAGGAAGTTTCAGTTTGTCCATGATCTGTCTACTCATGATGTTTATTGCTGCTCCTAAATCAATGAGTGTGTTTTGAATTTCAATTCCATTGATGTGAATTTTGACAACTGGATTTCCTGGGTCAAGATACTTTGGAATAGTAATCTTGCCCATCATAATGTCTGCTATTTGTCCTACCAGTTGAATTTTCTTGGTTTCTCTTATTATTTTTCTTGTTGTCTTCATACTCAACTCCTTTATTGTTTTGGCTAAAATTAGGATTTCTTTGATGGCTTGCAATAATGGAATTTTAATGCAAACATTTCTCAATTCATCTAAGAAATCATAATTAGGCACCATGATTTGTTTTTCTACACCTCTATCAATTTGTAATCTTTCCGGAAAGGGAGGTATAGAAGTAGATGTGGATGGTTGCTCTAATACAGGAGTTGGATTTATTGGATCTTTTTTTTTTAGTTTTTCAATGTGTGGGTCTTGAAAGGATGTGTCTTCCTCAAGACTTTTATTCACCCGTAGGGAGTCTTCCTCAGAATTATCTTGTTCTTGTATGATCACGAGAAGAGTTTCCTCTTCTCAAGTATCCTTTCAGAGGACCTAAGTTGAACATCACTAAGGTCTAGAGGAGTAATTAAATAAGTTGGAAATTGTTGTCCATACATCATATGTAGCATTAAAGGGTTCTTGTGCAGCTAGTGGTATGGTGGTAGCAATTAGTTGGTTTTGGGAATAGTAATGAAGTGGTTGTTTGATGTGGTTGGTTACGATGATGTTGTTGAGGATTTTGTTGAAAATTTTGTTGAAGATTTTGAGGAAAATTTTGTTGAGGATTTTGAGGATAAAAATGTGGATATGGTGGATAGGATGGTGAATCTTGATAATATGGAAGTATCTTCCATAGGGACCTTGTGATCCTTGTGCCCAAGCTTGAAGTTGATTTTGAAATTAAGGCCAAGGTTGCGCAAAATTCCAAGGTGGAGGTTGATTATACATTGGATCATGGAATCCTTGTGTCTGAGGTCCCTGCCAAGGTCTTCTAGATACAAAATTAAGAGACTCTGTGGAATCTGTAGGAATTTCTTCCTGAAAAATAGCCTTGAGACCAGGAAGAGAAGGACAATTCTTGGTCTCATGCTTCTCAGAACAAATA